>QRFJ01003160.1:36407-59612 GCA_006176705.1 Cocos nucifera | reverse complement strand
TCCAATGATGACCTTATTTATCTTCGTTTATCCATTTTTCTAGATACGCTCTCTATTCAATGGATGGATGGACTGGTAAGATAGGAGGATCCTGATCCAATACATGGGTTAACTTCTCAAAACCCAAAATAATTTTGTAGTTTCTGAGTCAATCTTTATAATTGGGTCTAGTCAGTCTATGTGTGTCAAGGATACGTGCTAATGGGTTGGATGCAGATATTTTTCTATAGAGAGTCAAAGATTCAAGTTAGATACTGTAATTATGACTTGACTAATTTATTTAAAAATTTTATTTTTAAATAAATTAGCTCTCACTATTTTTTCAGATCCCTACACTTCCTCTGTAGAGATGCAAAAATCTCCATGATTAATGATTTTTAGTGGATGGTGCGGTCTCACCAACTAACTCATCACCTCACCTAATAGTTATTGGTGATGGGTTAGCTAATGAGTGAACAACTCTTATTCAATGATTCTCTAATTATGGTGCACTCAAACTTGATCTCTAATTCATGAATCTCACCGTATCTAAAATATTGATCCACTCCTTAGTTAAGTCAGACCCACCATTTGCACAGACTGGATTCCTAATTGAGTCTCTCATCGAATCCAGAATATTGAGCCCAACTCATCCTTCAGCCCATAGCATCCAATGCCTAATAGACATGGTCGTGTCTTTTCGGTACAACTGAGCCACTGTATTCAGCCAAGAACAATCAACCCCGGAAAGGGCCCGCACATCTACAATGGTGGAAGACCTTAGACTTAATCTTTTCTTAGAAAGAATTGATTCAGGTCTCATTAAACTAGACTTGTCATAGTCATAACAATTATGACTAACCTAGTGGCATGGGTTAGCTCGGATTATTGACCACCTTAAATCAGAACTGAGTCAATAGATATGGCTAGGTAAGTGAGACCAGTGGAAGGGATATGCCATTAACTCGTACAAGAATGCATTCAGGTCAAGTAGCTCCTAATTAAAAACCAGATGATCGTATCTGCCAAACTTATCTTAGACACCAAATTATTGAGTTAGAACTAATTGGGTTAGCCTACAATCCAGACTCTTACCTCTGAGCCTAATTAGGTCTTGCTTGATCGTGACTCGATCTTGACCCAGACTTAATCCTATTAGGCTGGTCAATTTAAGCATTGTTGATCCCATCTAACCAACTCTTGATTCGGTTTGATCAACCACTTAAATCTAATTGAGCTACCCAAGCCCGAACCCAGTATTATGAATATGTCTTAGATCTGAAATTCATAATTTTAGATCTAATTAATATTCCATAATCTTAATTTTTAATTAAGTAGGGTTCATAAATAAAATATGCATAATAAATTCTAGGATTTCAGGATCTAGGGTTTTGCAGAAAATAAGTTTTGGATTTTTGATTAAGGACGAATGCACAGCACCCCTACATGTCATAAGAACACCCCATCGGATGGAAGGAGAGGGCCTTTAAATCCTTCTTCATTCGATTGGACGGCCAAGAGAAATGCCTTAATCAGGAACATGTAATACTACAAAATAGTTTTAGATCTATATCATATATCTCATATATAAATTAGATTTAATCATGACATATTTTGCATAACATATATTGAATCAATATTCATCAATAATTTAAAAAAAATTAGATTTAAATTGATCTTATCAAAATAAACTCTAATCTAGATAACTATGTAGAATTATTCTACAACTAGTCTAGACATGCATCAATCATATCTCATATGATGTTTAAAATTAAATATTTTTTATTTTTTATTTTTTAGATGTTATTATAATAATTATAATATCAAAAAATAATAAATAAATAAATCTAAAATAAAATTTAATCAAATTAAATTATAAACATGCAAGACTATTCTATAGAACTATTCTATTTTAGAACTAGTCATGCATATTTTCTAATCTTAGATCCAAATCATTTAATTTGAATTTTTTTTTCTAATTTTAGATCTGATCACATCTCATGTGACATCTAAGATCACTTATTTTTAATTAAAATAAATTTAAAATTAGATCTAAATACTTCAAAACTTTGGCTCTGATACCAGTTGAAGAAAAATTCTGATTTTTCGGATCAGGTTTGTTCAGATCTGATCGGATCAAGAGATATATTTCAAAAATTTTTCTCTTTAATTTAGATCAGATTTGAAATGTTTTAAATTTTATATTTATTATTTTAATAATTAAAATAAATTTAGATAAATTAAATCAAATTTAATTTACCTTAATGTAGGATAATCCTATTATCCGTTGATGATCCTATAAGCAATGGAAGGTTCTGGATTTAGCTACGCAAGTGCCTGGCCTCTATCGGTATCCACTTGAGTTGGATCTAGAGATCCTCTTCTTCTCTATCACATCTCCAAAAATTAGATCTGAATCTGATTTGGAGGATCTTCAAAACACCTTTCGAAGATCAGCAGTTGTCCTTTGCAGTAGCGCAGCCTTCTAGCTTTCTATCGCCTTTCTTTCATCTAGATTGCACCAACCAAGATCCCAAACCACTTTGGCCATGAAGAGGAGAGGGAGAATATGGGCTTGGCATGAAGGAGGAGGAGAGAACTAGCCTTGGGGCATGGGAATTTTCAATGCTCTTTGGGTTGGGCGTAGGGTCTTATTTATAGACTATGCATGATCCAACTCCTCTTCTTCCCAACCAATCACAATCCTTTATGAAATCAGATCTAAATCTGATTGGTGAAAATAGAGTCCTTTGGATTCCTCCTTAGATGGCACCTAAGACCAGTCAAACTTGGTTCTTAGGAGAAGTCTAATCAGAATCCAAAAAGGAGATGGAGTCCCTGTCCAACAGGGACTCCTACTCGCCTCCAGCTTGGGCACACGCCAAGGGTGGCGTGCGTCCTCCTCCTTGCCAGGTTCAGGCAGGGGGACAAGTCCCCACTAGCTCTCCAATAAATGCATGACATGTGGATAGAAGTCAAAGTATCAATGGTCAATATTTGACCAGTCAAAGGTCAACTTTTGACCAAAGTCAAAGGATGAAAAATGGTAGGTGACCAAAAATGGCAGGTATTGTCTTACAAAATAAGACAACCCTTTTCTGACCTAGACAGGCTCAAGTCAGACCAAGTGAAGGCCTTTGATCGAGCATAAACTCTTTTGGCTCAGTCAGGACAACAATTTATGATAGTAAAAGAAGAACGTTAGATTTAATCGAGTGCTAGCATGATTTTCTTGAACCTAATTGAATCTCATTCAGATTAATTGAACTGGATCAGTTCAATTGATGATCATCAGATTTAAATCCTTATTTGTATGACCCAGTTAGGTTCAATTCTGTATGATAATAGGATATGTCATGATCTCTATCATCGATATCATCGAAACTTCTTTCGATGGATCAGAACTCTTCTAATTCGAACAGCTAGAATGATCGATCATCTAAATCATTCTAATTACTCCTAAAATCCACCAGTGATACCTAGTAGTATATGGTGGCAACCATCAGAGCTGAATGCGAACCTCTTGGTGTAGCTACCTATGTGATTAAGTTTTTCTATCTTGAGCTTCGATCAGATTAGGATTAAGGTGAACTCGTCAAACCCTGGTCTCTATCATATGATGTAATCATTCAATTCAAGTTCGCTGTGAAAAGCTAAATAGAAACTCTTTCTATTATTTCACTCTGCCATGGCCATGGGCTTTTGGACTTGATTCTCATGATCATCATAGGGCTGCTCCTCTACCACCGAGGTAGATAGATTCCACCTTGATGCAATCCAGTTTCTATAATGAACATGCTATAGCCAACATATACCTCAGAATTTCGTTTGGCTAGGAGACCGAGTTATGGTGTAGTCAAACTATAACACCCTCAAGATGAACTACCGATGTACCTCAGGTCAAAAAAATAGACACACCACTGTAGCATCGAGTCAGTCATTGACGAGAAGGTAGACTTCCTAATGACTACTCGAGATGGTCACGCTCAGTACCCTCATTCTCTAACGAGTACCTATACTCTCGCTCTGATGTCTCCACACCGTAGACTTAAGACTCATCTACTAAAGAGAAGCGATTGTACACCAACCTTTCGGATCAATCACCATCCTCGTGATGATCCTATGGTTGGGAGCATTTTATGAGTTAATAATGATTATTCATGTCTTAAATTTTCAACTTTTGAAAATATGAATTATTATTACCATTAACTCAAAGAATGTATCACAGACACTAAATACACATATGTGATAGAAAATAATCTATTTTATTGATTATAGTCAAAATTATAACTTTGCCCTTAGAAGTGTATTACAAGTGTCAGCCAATTCTGACTTCTAGGGCACATATATCTAACATGACCACTCTTGATTAACTTCAGAAAGTGAATATCTCACTGTATTTAAATTTAGCGAAACCTAGGTTTGGATAATTCTCGTGAGGAATCATGGGATTTATAAAATTTTGAGACATAATATGGATGACTTGTAAGAATGTTCACAGCTAACTCATAGTCTTCTTGAGTATTATTGATCAAAGAGATGAATTATACGGTAATCATAGGCTTTGCACACATTCGACCTATCCAAACATCGGGTACCATTATTAGATGGTCATTTCGATTGGTATAGAAATTAGTTTCTATACTACTGACTTAGGTTCGAACCTATGGGATCACACACATAAGAGATTACTATCTAGTTGGAAGGTTGAGAGACGATGGAGAATCATTCATTGATCGAATTAACAATGCGATTGATGATCGATCAAGTGTAAGTATTGAAAGAGGATCGATTAGTAATTGAATTTATAATTGACTCAATTTGATTGAGCAATTAGGCTAAGATCAAATCTTAATGAATTAGATTCAATTAAAATTGATTTAGATTTAATTGGATTAAATATAGTAAGTCCAATTGATTTATAAGATAAGCCAATTAGAAGAAAAAAATAATTTTTTGTTAGATTAGGACTTGAGTGCACCTAATTTCTAATTGAGTTAGAATTTAAGTCAAATTTAAATCTAATTTAATTTAATTTAATTAGGCTCCTAGTTGGACTAGGATCATCCTTTAATTAGGTTGCATTAATCTAAGTTCAATTGGATTCAAAATAGTTTTGACCTAGTCTAAATAGGAGAGTCCTAGTTCAGTCCTAGTTGGACTAGGACTCCTAATCCCTTGCACCTAAGAAGAAGCCCATGCCATATTATTTTTTCCATTCTTCCTTTGGTATTTGCGTGAGAACCCTTACACCTAAGAAAGGTCCACACGCACTCTATTTGAATGTTTTTGAAATTGGTTTGAATTGGTCAAAGATGGGAAGTTGTTTTTCTTAGAACTCTAATTGGTTAGAGTTTTAAATGTCAAAAACTCTTCCTCCCTCTTTGCAATTTATTTGCCACACCCTATATTTGTACACACCATATTTATCCTCCTTTTGTGCATTGGTTTTCTGATCTCCATGACAAAAATATAGGAGTTGGCATCCAAGAGTTGGATGCCACCAAGACTCCTTGAAAGACTAGGTTTTGACCTAGCCTTCCTATAAAAGGGGGCACCTCCTATTAAGTGTTTGAATTGGCATGAAAATCCCTAAGATTCCATGCATATTTTAGAGAGAAAAGTAGAGAGGGTGTGGGAGGTTTTGTGCACTATCTTTCAATGGAAATCGTGCAAGGTTTAAAGCATGCAATTCAAATTTTTTTTGAATTTTATGTGGCAGTGGAAGCAAAAATTAATCTAACATTATTTTTACATGCTATGATCATATCATAACCCTATACTAGGATCTAGACATGCTGATATATAATTAAAAAATTTAATACTTTTGATTAGCAAATCATATTTACCGATCGATTTATGTTCAGAACACAATATCTATGCATGGATAGATGATCTCCACAATCTAATATTGCAGGAAGAAACCCTCACATTGTGCTATAGCTGCATAATCATCCAGCCTCTATGGTGAGTCCACATGGAGGTCCTGATTCTAACCAGCTTCGTCGAAGTGCTAGCTCCTCGTCAGGGCCTTCGATGATCGAGATTGATTGATCCGATCGACCATCTTGTTTACGATCTTCTGGATGCTTTAAAAAATTGGATGACATACTTCAGAGGATGATGAGGTAGTGTGGAAGGTTTTATGGTGATTGGGTACTCACAACGCTCACACTCACCACCCGAACCCTAGGTCAAAACTTTAGGACCTCCCACACCCGAAATCCTAGAGTCCCACTCTTAGGGTTTTTTGTGACAAACCAATGTCCTTACCGCCAAGAGATCCTCATGCCTCACTTAATTTTTAAGAAACTCTTTCTTAAATAGAGCTCATGCACATATTTAAAACTTCTTTTAAATATGTGCGTGAGTTAAAAGGTAAAGAAGTAGTGGCGCAAGTACTCTCCTGTTGACTTTTCTCATGCCTATAAGGATGCACCCCACTCTTATTGGAAATTATGTTCCAAAGTTAATTATCAGCCTATTGATGGTTGATCTAATTTATAATTATAATTAATTTATTAATTAATAAAAATATTTTGGCATCCTTTTTATCATAAGTTTATATCTTCTAATGAACTCCATTATTGTGATGAAGTCCTTAGGACTGTTTAGTTTCGATAAAAAGAGAATTTATTGATTAGTCTTTAAATGGGTTCATGATCAAATGATAGATTGTTAATTAGGACAACAGCATCTATCGAGCATAGATCACTATATGCCATATAGGTTGGTTGTCCTCTTAACCAAGGAGTGTGGAGACACTGGTATGGCATATAGGTAAGATGTATGGATACATCGTTATTGAACGTGATCAATTCTAGAGCATTCTGCTATCGAGAATGTCTCTGATGGGATATAGGTATAAGTATCCCTTAGACTTGAGATCACCTTAGTGACTTGCAAGCAACTCACTGTGCTTTGGTACCAGACTAACTGAATTTCTAATTCAGCAATGGAAGGCTTCTGGGCACAGTTAAGTACTTATAAAGTTGGAGTGTGATTAAGATGGAATTGATCACTCTAAGAGTTGGAGAAGAATGTATCATTGTATTTCAATATAGCAAAACCTAGGCCAGGGTAATCCATCAGATGGATTTGATATTTTGAAATATAATATGGATAATCTGATGAGAATTGACAGTTGAACTCTAAGGTATCCTATGAGTATTATGGTCAAGGAGATAAATTATATGTAAACTATATCCACATGGATTCTAAGGATGGTGTTCTACACCTTCGACCTATCCGACCGTCGGGTATCATTGCTAGATGGTCACTTCGATTGATATAAAAATTTATTCCTATGCTATCGACTTAGGTTTGGACCTATGAGGTCACATACATTAGAGCTTATGATCTGATCGGATGGTTGATCAATGATTAAGAATTATTCTAGGATTAAACAATCAATACGATTAGTGTTTAATCTAGTGCAAGTATTGCAGGAGGATCGATTAGCAATTAGATTGCTAATTAGCTTAATTTGATTAAGCAAATAGATTGAGATTAAGTTTAATTAAATATAATTTAGTTAGATTTAGTTTGGACTTGATTAGATCAAGTTCAATTGGTTTATTGGATAAGCCAAGTGCAACGAAGAACTAGTCCTAGTCTAACTAGGACTCAAATTAATTCAATTTTCTAATTTAATTAGAAAATAAATTAAAATTAAATTTGATTTAATCTAATTTAATTAAGTTATTAAATAGGTTAAGGTTTTATTTAATTATATTGGTTTAATCATGATTTTATTTGGTTAAAAGATCTTGTTTGATCAAGTCAAAATAGGAGTCCTAGTGTGACTAGGACTTCCTATCACTTGCGCCACTTAATCCTCACGCCCCATGCCTTTTTTATTTTATTTATTATGTAAAAATTCTCCACTCCCATGGCTTCTCATGCCCTCTTTCTCTCCTCTTTTTCTCATAAGGCAATTTGTTGGAAGACCAAGTCAAAAGAGGAATTTGTTTTGATTAGAATTCTATGAGATAGAATCCTTGTTGACCAAAATACTTTCCCTTGAGTGCCGCCCCCTCTTTTAATTAATTCTTCTCTTATTTTATGAAAATAATCTCTTTTTTGGTATGCCCTTCCTTTCTGGTCCACGCTAATAATTGTGGAGGAGGCGCCCAAGAGTTGGGCACCCCAACAACTTTCCATGTTTGGATATTTCTAGTCTAGGATTTTGATCTAACTTGGACTCTTCTTTTTCTCTATTTATTGGATGAATTTTATTCTATTTCTTTTATAAAATATAGAGCTTTGGGAGAGATTTGTGATATGTAAAAATCAGAGGAAGAGGGTCCTTGGGCATGGGGGTTCCATAGGCACCAAACCAGGTGTCTAGGTGAGAGAAAAGAGAAGAAGAAGAGGGTCTTCTTTTAAGGCTATTTTATTTTCAATCTCTCCTCTCTTTTTTTGAGTTTTTCTGAGAGAGTCTCAGATCAGTAAACTCTCATCTTCCTTCTCATATTTTGGAGAGTCCAAATTTTAAAGAAGGGAGTATCGGATTGACTATCGAAGAAGAATTAGCATAGTACTAGCATGCTATGCTAATTTCCTGCATCGGACTTCAGATCAAAGATTGTAGGCTCATGTGGATGACTCCTAGAGTTCGGATGCATGTACGGCTCATGACATCATCCTCAAGCCTAGATCAGCAAGTTAGAATGTCTAACTTGCTCAAGTAATAGATATGATCTATAAACTTCATACCTGCATTTGATGTAGTACAGATCTAGATTGATTTGATCAATCCTTTACTTTCTTATTTAATTTTAATTTTTAATTTAATATCATATCTAGATTATGTAATAGATCTAAGATCTAAATATTTATATATTTATTTAAATAAATATTTAATTTATTTAAGTCTTTTGCTGCATGATCTTGAAAAAGTTTCAAGATCTACCCATGAAACCCTAGATCTGGTTCCTTCAATTGGTATTAGAGCAAGGTTGTTATTATATGATTTTTGTATATATTTAGTTTATTTTTTAGATTAGATTTAATTTATAATCTAATTATTAAATCTAAAACTAAAAAAAAAATTTAGATTTCACGAACTGCCATAAGGTTGTCCTACTGTAAGGTTTATCCCTTACAGTAAATAGGTTGTCCTAGTTCGTGATGATCTCATTAATCATAAATTTATTAGATTTGATCTAATTTTATTTATAATTTAATAAATTTAAAATAATTTTAGATCTAAAAATAAAATATTTTAGATTGCATGGACTACCATAAGGTTGTCCTACGGTATGATTTATCCTTTACAGTGAATAGGTTGTCTTAGTACGTGCTGAACTAAAATATTGATCATAAAATTTTAGATTAGATTTAAAAAAATTTATGATCTAATTAAAAATATTTTAATCTAATTTTAATCTTCATAAATATGTTAGATTTAATTTAGAAAGATTTATGATTGATTATTATAGAAACTATTTCAATTACATGAACCTGTTTAGATTAGATCTAAAGTAGATTCATGTTTATGTTACTTGCATATTGATTATGAAATAAATATACAACTTGGTTGATAGAACCATGTTGTTAAAATATCTTATAAATATGAAATTTTTTTTCGAAAAGCCAAACCACAACCCTCAGTCCAAAACTTAATTAAGAATTAAGAAGTTGTTTGATTAGGTTCCAAGATTATAAATTGAAGATCCCATGATACGAATCATAACACATTAGGTTAATGGGTTAGTGGGGATTAGGTTCATTAATTGGGTTAGACCTAGGGTTAGATTAAAGAATGGATTTAATTAGAGAATTGACTAAATCTAATCAATTATTGTCTTAGATTAGATTAAGGATTCTCTAGATCAATTGCAATAGTTGTAGTTGGTTAAGTTCATATCTTTAACAAGACCCAAGATGGACTTGATTCTTGGCTACACGGTCTAGCATGAATTATTTGGTTGATCTAATTGAAACTAATTAAATCAGTTGGTGTCTAAGGTAAATCAGATCAGTGGTTTTTAATTGGTAGTCCGCTTACCTGGTTATTTCTGATGGTGTCTAAGGCAAGCCTGGCAAACCCTTCCATTGATCGAACTTACCTGACCTCTTGGTGAGATTATGTTTTGATCAGATCGCTTAACTATTCGAGCTGACCCATGTCAGCTAGGTAAATCAGTTTAACTGATTTAGGTGCTCCTAGACTAGCCTATTAATGGTCTCCCTTAAGCTAACTTGATGAAGTCAGTGGGAGGATCATGACAAGCTGGTTAATCTGATCTACTCGCTTCTATAAATTAAATTTTTTAAAATTATTAGATTCCTAAAATAAAATAGTTATATGATAACTGGATCATAGCCTTCCATTAAAGTGGATGATAATAGGTCCATCAGTTAGATAATCATTGGAGGCCAAAAGGCCTGGTGCTTATCAATTGATGGAATTATCATTCATTATATGATGGATACATCTTTCTAAATGGTGGTCAGGTGGGCCAACCAAAGTTGGGCCTGATCATTCATTTGTTGGATGGGCCAAGTACGATCATGTTAATGCTTGGACCTAATTGGATCCTATTCTAAGAAGGTCAAAGCCAACTGATTAGGGCCTAGGGCAAAATTTAATTACTGAAAATTATTTGGAAAAATAATTGATTATGAACCTTCTCTTAGATGTACATGGGTGGGCCAACCAAAGTTGGACTCGTATACGGTTTATGTGGATTCTAGTACCTACTAAGGAATTAGGATAATTTCTTGAATTGGAAGTAGAGGCTACCAATTTGAATAAAATAGTAGGAGAAATCTTTTGATTAAAGTCCAAATCTTTAGGTTTAATGAATCAATTATTAATTAGATTTTGATTTTTCTTTGTGCAGACATGGCCACTTTTCTATCACTCCGATCATTATTGGACAATGATAAGTTGGTGAGATCCAACATCGGTAGCTGGTACTGAAAGTTGCAGATTATCCCAGAGCATGAATGGATCCTATATGTGCTGATGAATCCTACACCTGAGGAGCCAGCTGCCAATGCATGTGGAATAGTTAGAGACACTTATCAAAAATGGCTCAGTGATCGAACCATGGTGTGCTGCATTATGCTGGCTGCAATGAGCAATGAGTTCAGTCGCATGTTTGAGATAGCTTAGCCAAATGAAATGCTCCAAGTATTAGAGGATTCTTTTGGCACACCCGATGACGTTGAGAGGTATAAGACTAGTTGCACCATCTTCAATGCCAGAATGCGGGATGGAGTCTCTATTACTTATCATGTACTATATATGATCGAGCTGATAGAGCGCTTGAGCAAACTCAACTTTTTCTTGCATGAACAACTTGAAAAAGATGCAATACTGAACTCGCTGCCATAGTCCTATCTTCCTTTCTTTACTCATTACAGAATAACAAAGTCTGAAGTAAACTACTATGGCTTATTGAGTTTACTTCAGAACTTTGAGAAGGATCACCAACTCCATAAAGAGTCGATGAATTTAGTGGGAGGTTCGTCTTTTGATTCTCGATCCTTTAGGAAAGAGAAGAAGAATAAGAAGAAAAAAATAAAGAAGATGCAAGTTCAGGCTAGGATATCAGTGTAGGGCTAGATTAGGAAGATCAAGCATGATAAGAGTCAAGCTGAATGCTTCTTTTGCAAGAAGCGGAGGTATTGGAAGAGGTACTATCCTCAGTACATTATCTCCCTAGATCCGAACAGGTAGAGAAAGACGCAAGCTGTTGTTGGGCAATGTATTTATATGATAACTCCTTGCAATTTCTCTATTTATGATATTACTGACTGGGTATTAGATATCGATAGCTTTTACTATATTTACAATTGATTGCAGGGGTTGCAGGTCAGTAAAAGATTCGAGCAAGATGAGAGATTCCTAAACGTTGGAGATGGAAGACCAATTCCAGTTCTAGCTTTAGAAATTTTGAAACTTGTATTTGAATCTCATACCGTTGTTCTTAGTGATTATCATTTTTGTCCTAGTTTCTTTTTAAATATCATTTCTGTAGGCCTTTTGGCCATGAACAATTATGAAATTTTATTAAAAAAATGAGTTTGTAATGCCATTATGAATGGTGTTACTGCTTTTTGTGTATAATTGAATAATGGTGTATATATGTTATCACAACCTATTAATGTAGTCTATTCTACTGGTAAGCATCTTAGATTAAATAGTGTATCAGATATCTACTTATAGCACTGTAGGCTAGGTCATATAAACAAGAACAGGATAAATAGGTTGACTCAAGAGAGAACCCTCGAAGTCAATGATTGTGAATCACTTTCAACCTATGAGTCCTATCTTTTTGGTAAAATGACCAAGTCACCTTTTACTAAAAAAGATGAGAGAGCCAATGAGCTCTGAGGTCTAGTACATACTGATGTATGTGGACCAATGAGCATAAGTGCCAGAGGTAGATATGTCTACTTCATCACTTTCATAGATGATCTATCTAGATATGGATATGTCTATCTAGTGAAACATAAGTCAGATTCTTTTAAAATATTCAAATAATTTCGAAGTGAAGTAGAAAAATAAATTAAAAAGAGTATTAAAACTCTTCAATCTGATCGAGAAAGAGAATATCTTTCTGATAAGTTTCTCACATATCTAGGAGAGAATGGAATTCTGTTCCAATGGACTCCTCCAGAAATACCACAGCATAATGATGTATCTGAAAGAAAAAAATCCAACTTTATTAGACATGGTTTGATCCTTGATGGAATTTGCCAGCTTGTCGATATCCTTCTAGGGATATGTGATAAGTGGCAAAAATATACTAATAAAGTATTAAATTATAAAATAAATTAATCTATTTTTTTAGAAATTGATATTTTTATTAATTTTATATAGAAAAGAAGGCCACCAATATGAAGATCTTATTTTTTTGATTCAGATAAAATAAATTTCAGACAAAACAGACTTCAAATGAGTTCAAAATTGAATTTTTTTTTAAAAAAGAGAGCCGGTCTGGTTCAAACCGGTTCAGAAAAACTGGCTCAACAGACCGTCCGATTCGATCGCACCCAGCAGATCGACCTACTGATGCAACGCTGATGCCAAGTTGACGTCAGCATTTTTTGTGGCGAATGATGGACCATTTGGAGGGCATTTCGGAGATTTCACATGGAGAAGCATGCTCCGATTGA
The DNA here is from genome assembly GCA_006176705.1 of Cocos nucifera. NCBI lineage: Eukaryota > Viridiplantae > Streptophyta > Magnoliopsida > Arecales > Arecaceae > Cocos > Cocos nucifera. The sequence goes on along the minus strand of QRFJ01003160.1, from coordinate 46,499 downwards.
CTGGAGAATGCGGTGGTCCATGCAATAGCGGGCTCGCGCATGATCTACAGAGGGCAATTTGAGAATTTTATCTAATCCGATGGACGCCTTTCACTTAGATTTGATCAGACGGCCGAAACACATGCACTAACGAACGGCAGATGTAACTCCCGATCGAGATCCAACGGCTGAGATTCATCCCGACTTGAAAACTAAGAATCAGAGGCTTCTCTATGCACGATCTAACAGCCCAGATTTGATCTTCAAGGTTGATTCGATGGTCCAAATGAATTCCAACTTGATTTAGGATTTTAAGATGATTTTTGAGTGATTTTTGGACTGTTTGATCAACATCCAATGGTTAGAATTGATCCAGAACTCCTTTTGAGTTGTTTTGAGAGTTTTAAACCTAATTTCAATAGAATTTTGGTGGAAAAATCCATCTCTCAGCCTATAAAAAGGTCTGCTATTGCTGAAGAAAAGAAGAGGAGGGGAGACAGTGAAAAAAAAGAGAAAAGAAGAGAAAGAGAGGAGAGAGATAGAAAGAGAAGAGAGATTTTTGAGAGAAAAGGAAGAGCTTTTAATTTTTTTTTCTTTTCTTCTTCCAACAATTAGAACATTGATCAAGGAGCTTCTTTTCTTCTTTATCAAGTTTTTCACATCGAGAGCAATGGACAATCAATTTCAGCAATCAAACAGTCTAATTTTTTTATGCCTTTTATTTTATTTGCTGTTTTTGAACTTATTATCATGAACTGAATTTTTTTTTATTAAGGCTAAGGTGTAGCCACTCTTTTGATGCAATATTTAGTGTGATTTATTTTTAATTCTAAATTTTATTCATGAGGAGTATATAAATCTGATCTTAATGCTTTTAGATTAATGGCCATCTTCTAATTGATCTGATGAACATAGATGTTATGGACCAAGTACATCTATATTATTGCTTCTTGATTATATATCTTGTATTATGAATCAAATTAGAATTCATATGTATGCAGAAATTTTAGTATGCTTTGTATGCAGCATATTTTAATTAGAGAATTTCATAAAACTTAATGTATTAATATTTATTTAAATTACACCTGGACCAAAGGATAATTAATAAATATTGATAGTTTTGCTATGCCTGAACCAAAGTATAGTGAATGAACTAGGAAACTCCACCGTCACATGAAATAAAATTAATCTAATAACCCAAATATTGTATTGACTGAGTTGGTAAATCTGATTACCTTAGTAACACATTGCTCTTAAGTTTAAAACCCTAATAATTAGACTCTCTCTATTTTCTTAAAATTTTTATTTATTTTTTTATTTTGTTCTTTAATTTTTTATTCTCATAAATCAGTCTTCTAAATAAAGCGTAGGAAAGAGCTTTTCAGTACTTATTTTTTAATTCTTTAGGAACGATACTCTACTCATTTACTTTATTACTTGATCGATTGGTGTACTTGCCATAGCTATAGATTAGCACGCATCAAGTTTTTGGCATCGTTGCTGGGGATTGTGTCTAAAACAATATTAAAATTTTGATCCTAACTTTACTTTAAAATTTTATTTTTATTTTTTATTATTTTTAAAAAATTTTTATTCAGTGCATGACACGTACTGGACATAGTAACTTACTATCTTTAGATTCAGAAATTAAAAGGATCATTAGAAGACTATAACAAGAAAGAAACATGGTAGCTGAAGATTCTAACGACATCAATCTAGGATTGGATATGACGACCGAAGGATAGTATGAAGCTATTCGACTAGTACATCATCCATTAAATGATTACATCATACCATTTATAGCCGAAGCAGCTTCGAGCATCAAGAGGCCGCCTGTGCGAGCAAATAACTTCGAAATAAAATCGACAATGATCCAGATGATTCAATCAACTATCCAATTCAGTGGACATGTGTATGATGATCCGAATGCCCATATTTCTAATTTTCTTAAACTTTGTGATACTTTTAAAATCAATGGTGTGTCAGATGATGCTATTAGATTAAGGTTATTTTTTTTCTCTTTACGGGACAAAGCTAAGAGTTGGCTTCATTCTCTTCCTGTAGGTTCTATCATAACTTAGAATGTCCTAGCCCAAAAATTCTTAGCCAAGTACTTTCCACCTTCCAAGACTGCCAAGATGCGCAATGATATCACTTCTTTTATGCAGATGGACATGGAGACACTATATGAGGCTTGGAAGCATTTCAAGGAATTGCTGAGGAGATGTCCACATCATCAACTATCCGTATGGCTTTAGGTACAAACTTTCTATAATGGTTTATCTCCTACTAATCATTCTATGATTGATGCAGCAGCAGGAGGAACCATTAATCCAAAAAATGGAGGAAGAAGCCTTCGATCTGATCGATGAGATGGCATCAAATAGCTATCAGTGGCAGACAGAATGCATGATGCCAAAAAGACTAGCAGCTGTGCAGGGAGTAGATTGCGTGCCAACCTTACTAGCTGAAATTGCAGCCCTTAGAGCTGAAGTCAACAACTTGAAGGGAATAGCTATGCATATTCAGAGCATCACCTGTGACCTGTGTGGAGGAGGACACGATACGAGCAATTGCCAGACAGGTAATCCTTTTGCTAAAGCAACTGATACAGCTAATTATGTTGGTAATTTTTTTAGGCTGCAACAAAACAATCCCTACTCCAACACATACAATCAAGGGTGGAGGCAGCACCCAAATTTCTCATGGAGTAATCAAAATGCAGCACAACAGCCACCCTCGAGGATTCCAAGTACCTGAAAAGAAGTCCAACATGGAAGAGCTGATGGTCAAATTTATGCAAAACCAAGAAGCAACTATAAAAAATTTAGAAGCCAAACTTAGATAGGACCAAGCAGCAGCAATTCAAAACTTGGAGATGCAAATAGGTCAAATGGCTAAGATAATCTCCGAAGAGACCTCAGGGATCCTTGCCCAGCAACACGGAGACCAATCCAAGGGAGCAAGTCAATGCTATCACCCTAAGAAGTGGTACAAAGCTGGAGGAGCCACATCAGAAGAAAGAGACTGAAGAGCCAACTACAAATAAGGAACCATCAACTAAAATTCATCAGTCACCAAAACAACCAGCAGATGGATGGTCTCCAGGTATACGGTTTGCCGATCCAAATGTGAAGCCCTACGTGCCGCCACTACCATTCTCCAGAGAGACAAATACAGCATCCAGATAAGAAATTTTTTAACTTTTTTAAAATATTAAAGAATTTACATATTAATATTTTTTTTGTAGATGCTATCACTCAAATGCCTAGGTATGCCAAGTTTCTCAAAGAAATCCTAACAAATAAGAAAAAATTGAAGGAGCATGAGAGAATAAATTTGAATGAAGAATGCTCAGCAATACTTCAAAATAAATTACCACAGAAGCTAAAAGATCTAGGGAGTTTTACTATCCCTTGCATTATTGGTGATTATAGTTTTGATAAAATTTTATGTGATTTAGGAGCAAGTATTAGCCTCATATCTTTTTTTATTTTCAGGAAGCTGAGTCTAGGAGAACTGAAGCCTACCACTATTACTCTTCAATTAGCCGATAGATCCATCAAATATCCAAGAGGTATAGTGGAGGATGTCTTGGTAAACGTAAACAAGTTTATTTTTCCTATTGATTTTATTGTTCTTGATATGGAAGAAGATTATGATGTATCCCTTATTTTAGGAAGACTCTTTTTAGCTACTGGAAGAGCTTTAATAGATGTTCAATAAGAAAAATTAATTCTTAGAATCCATGACGAACAAGTTACTTTTAATGTTTTAAAAAATACTAAACATCCTGATGATAATCAAACTTATTTTCTTTTTTCAATTAATTTCCCACCTTTAAATACCTTTAGAGAAGGTTGGAGTGAGAGTTTTTAGCCATTGAAAGCTCTAAAATAACCATTGGAGTCGAAAAATGATCGTTGAAAAACTATCTATTGAAGGTTGTCCATGCAGATCGAGACCTCTTGATTTTTCATGAGACCTCTCGCTATATTTTGAGATATCTCAATTTTTCATGAGATACCTCGCCAGAACCGCAAGATCTCTTAAGAAATCTACGAGACCTCTCGCTCTCAGAGCACAGAAATAAAGTTTCTATCTTCTGAGAACGACACATCTCAAGTTCAACTCGAGACCTCTCGAGACTGTGTCAGAATACTGTTTCATTGTGTCAGACCACTATTATCATCCACAATGTTCAAGGCATCACCTAGCTCTGATACCAAATTGTAGACCCATGATATTGCTCGAATACCAATCATCCTTGATATCACAAGCACCCAGATATCATGTTGCGGAAGCTCCTAATTATTTATGATAAGTGGTAAAAATATACTAATAAAAGTATTAAATTATAAAATAAATTAATTTATTTTTTTAAAAATTGCTATTTTTGTTAATCTTATATAGGAAAGATGGCCACCAATATGAAGATCTTATTTTTTTGATTCAGATCAAATAAATTTTAGGCAAAATGAACTTCAAACGAGCCTAAAATTGAATTTTAAAAAAAAAATAGGCTGGTCTGATTCAAACCGATCCAAAAAAATTGGCTCAACAGACCATCCGATCCGATCGCACCCAGCAGACTAACCCGCTGATGCAATGCTAATGCCAAGCTAATGTCAGCATTTTTTGTGATGCATGGTGGACTATTTGGGGGACATTTTGGAGATTTCATATGGAGAAGCGCACTCCGATTGACTGAAGAATACGGTGGTCCATGCAACACCAGGCTTGCGCATGGTCTACAGAGGGTAATTTGGGAATTTTATTTGATCTGATGGGCACCTTTCACTGAGATTTGATTGGACGATCGAAATTCATGCACTAATGAATGGCAGATGCAGCTCTCGATCGAGATCCAACGACTGAGATTCATCCCGACTTTAAAACTAAGAATTAGAGGCTTCTCTGTGCGTGATCTGATGGCCCAGATTTGATCTTCAAGGCTGATCCAATGGTCCAAATGAATTCCAACTTGATTTGAGATTTTAAGATGATTTTTGAGTAATTTTTGGATTGTTTGATCGAACATCCAACGGTTAGAATTCATCCAGGATCTTAATTTGAGTTATGTTTGAAGAGTTTTAGAACCTAATTTAACTAGGATTTCTTTCCAAAATCCACCTCTTAGCCTATAAAAAAAGGGCAACCTGTTGTTGCCGAGAAGAAAGAAAAAAGAGACAAAAAGAAGAAAAAAAGAAAAAGAAGAGAAAGAGAAGAGAGAGGCAGAAAGAGAAGAGAGATTTTTGAGAGAAAGAAAAAAAAGGACTTTTAATTTTTATATTCTCATCTTCTTTCGACAATCAAGACATCGATCAAGGAGCTTCTCTTCTTCTTCACCAAGTTCTCCACATCCAAGAGCACGGACAATCAATTTCAGCAATCAAACAGTCTAATTTCTTTATGCTTTTTATTTTATTTGCTATTTTTGAACTTGTTATCATGAACTAAATTTTTTTTTACTAAGGCTAAGGTGTAGCCACTCTTTTGATGCAATATTCAGTGTGATTTATTTTTAATTTTAAATTTTATTCATGAGGAGTATATAAATCTGATCTTAATGCTTTTAGATTACTGGCCATCTTCTAATTGATCTGATGAACATAGATGTTACGGACCAAGTACATCTATGTTATTGCTTCTTGATTATATACCTTGTATTATGAATCAAATTAGAATTCATATGCATGCAGAAATTTTAGTGCGCTTTGGACGCAGCATATTTTAATTAGAGGATTTCACAAAACTTAATGCATTAATATTTATTTAAATTACACCTGGACCAAAGGATAATTAATAAATATTGATAGTTTTGCTATGCCTGGACCAAAGGATAGTGAATAAATTAGGAGACTCCACCGTCACATGAAATAAAATTAATCTAATAACCTGAATATTGTATTGACTGAGTTGGTGAACCGATTGCCTTAGTAATCCATTGCTCTTAAGTTTAAAATCCTAATAATTACACTCTCTCTATTTTCTTAAAATTTTTAATTATTTTTTTATTTTATTCTTTAATTTCTTATTCTCATAAATCGATCTTCTAAATAAAGCATAGGAAAGAGCTTTTCAGTACTTATTTTTCAATCCTCTAGGGATGATACTCTACTCATTCACTTTATTACTTGATCGACTGGTGCACTTGCCATAGCTATAGAATTAGCATGCATCAAGTTTTTGGCACCGTTGCCGGGAATTGTGTCTAAAATAATATTAAAATTTTGATCCTAGCTTTACTTTAGAATTTTATTTTTAATTTTTATTATTTTTTAAAAAAAAATTTGTTCAGTGCATGACACGTACTGGACATAGTAACTTACTACCTTTAGATCCAGAAATTGAAAGGACCATTAGAAGACTACAACAAGAAAGAAACATGGCAGCTGAAGATCCTAACGACATCAATCTAGGATTGGATATGGCGACTGAAGGACAGCATGAAGCTATTCGATCAGTACATCATCCATTAAATGATTACATCACACCATCTGTAGTCCGATGCAGCTTCGAGCATCAGGAGACCGCTGTACGAGCAAACAACTTCGAAATAAAATCGGCGATGATCCAGATGATTCAATCAACTATCCAATTCAGTGGACACGTGCATGATGATCCGAATGCCCATATTTCTAATTTTCTTGAACTTTGTGATACTTTTAAAATTAATGGGGTGTCGGATGATGCTATTAGATTAAGGTTATTTCCTTTCTCTTTATGGGACAAAGCTAAAAGTTGGCTTCATTCTCTTTCCTGCAGGTTCTATCACAACTTGGGATGTCCTAGCCCAAAAATTCTTAGCCAAGTACTTTCCACCTTCCAAGACTGCTAAGATGCGCAACGATATCACTTCTTTTATGCAGATGGACATGGAGACACTATATGAGGCTTGGGAGCATTTCAAGAATTACTGAGGAGATGTCCACATCATCAACTATCCGTATGGCTTCAGGTACAAACTTTCTATAATGGTTTATCTCCTACTAATCATTCTATGATTGATGCAGCAGCAGGAGGAACCATTAATCAAAAAATGGAGGAAGAAGCCTTCGATCTGATCGATGAGATGGCATCAAATAGCTATCAATGGCAGACAGAACGCATGATGCCAAAAAGACTAGCAGCTGTGCAGGGAGTAGATTGCGTGCCAACCTTACTAGCTGAAATTGCAGCCCTTAGAGCCAAAGTCAATAACTTGAAGGGAGCAGCTATGCATGTTCAGAGCATCACTTGTGACCTATGTGGAGGAGGATACGATACGAGCAATTGCCAGACAGGTAATCCTTTTGCTAAAATAACTGATACAGCTAATTATATTGATAATTTTTTTAGGCCGCAATAAAATAATTCCTACTCCAACACATACAATCAAGGGTGGAGGCAGCACCCAAATTTATCATGGAGTAATCAAAATGCAGCACAACAGCCACAACAGCCACCCCCGGGATTCCAAGTATCTGAAAAGAAGTCCAACATGAAAGTGCTGATGGTCAAATTATGCAAAACCAAGAAGCAACTATAAAAAATTTAGAAGCCAAACTTAGGCAGGACCAAGCAGCAGCAATTCGAAACTTGGAGATGCAAATAGGTCAAATGGCTAAGATAATCTCCGAGAGACCTCAAGGATCCTTGCCCAGCAACACGGAGACCAATCCAAGGGAGCAAGTCAATGCTATCACCCTAAGAAGTGGTACAAAGCTGGAGGAGCCACATCAGAAGAAAGAGACTGAAGAGCCAACTACAAATAAGGAACCATCAACTAAAATTCGTCAGTCACCAAAACAACCAGCAGATGGATGGTCTCCAGGTATACAGTTTGTCGATCCAAATGTGAAGCCCTACGTGCCGCCACTACCATTCCCAGAGAGACAAATACAGCATCCAGATAAGAAATTTTCTAACTTTTTCAAAATTTTAAAGAATTTACATATTAATATTCCTTTTGTAGATGCTATTACTCAAATGCCCAGGTATGCCAAGTTTCTCAAAGAAATCCTAACAAATAAGAAAAAGCTGAAGGAGCATGAGAGAATAAATTTGAATGAAGAATGCTCAGCAATACTTCAAAATAAATTACCACAGAAGCTAAAAGATCCAGGGAGTTTTACTATCCCTTGCATTATTGGTGATTGTAGTTTTGATAAAGTTTTATGTGATTTAGGAGCAAGTATTAATCTCATGCCTTTTTCTATTTTCAGGAAAGCTGGGTCTAGGAGAACCGAAAGCCTACCACTATTACTCTTCAATTAGCCGACAGATCCATTAAATATCCAAGAGGTATAGTGGAGGATGTCTTGGTAAAGGTAAACAAGTTTATTTTTCCTATTGATTTTATTGTTCTTGATATGGAAGAAGATTATGATGTACCCCTTATTTTAGGGAGACCCTTTTTAGCTACTGGAGGAGCTTTAATAGATGTTCAACAAGAAAAATTAATTCTTAGAGTCCAAGATGAACAAGTTACTTTTAATATTTTCAAAGATACTAAACATCCTGATGATAATCAAACTTATTTTCTAATTGATATTATTGACAATTCCATTATATGAGAATTCTGTAGAAAATAGGTTTGAGACTATAAAAGCTAGCAATGTCAAATTGAAAGAGGACTCGATCAAACATGAAAGTATTCCAATTGAAGTGGCACCAGATTGATCCACTTTAGAACTCAAAGAAAGTCAAGCTGAAGACTATAAATCAGAACTACTAGATAGGTTGTTTCTTTTCTTTTTAGTTTTGATCATTTTTTTTTTTTATTTTTTAGTAATTTATTGTTGCTCTTTTACTGCTTTGGTGTGTATTTTCAATTTTGCAGAGAAAAATCAATGAGAGCTCAAGCAAAATTTCAAAGCTCCAAAGAACCAGACTGAACCAAATCAGGTGTATTCCTTCCTATCCTTTATTGCATCCTTTATTTTTCTTTCTCCTTTAAGACAATGTAGAATAAGTTAGGAGGTAAAAAAAAAAAAAATCCATGTGTCAAGAAGAAAATCTTGAGCAAGATAGACTGGATAAGTGATAAAAGATAGAATTATTTGCTAATGAATGTAACGAGTTAAAGAAGTAGATTAGTTGGTCAACTTTTAGCAGCCTACTTAGGTCATTAAAAGACTATTAGCACTTCTAATTGCACATGCACACTAACAAGGCAAAGTAGGTATTGATTATAAGGCCAACTGAGGATTCAATTATCACTAAAAATTGGTAATTAATATACATTCTAATCAAAGAAACTTGAATTTAAGGAAAGAGCTACCTGCCTAAAAATAAAGTGCAAAAGATAGAGTATATGTGGATTGCCCAAAGCCTAGTAACTGGGTCTCTGCACCTAGGTCAAGTGTGAAAATTCACGTAAAATGGTGAAGGAAAGGCCAGGATGCTCAGCACAGTCAAAAAAAAAAAAAAAAAGAAAAGCAGTGTGAAAGCTACCTTAATTCATGAGTATAAAATTGAGAATGTATAGAAAATTGACCAAAATAGGTGATAAGAGAGGATACTTTTGTTCTTTTAATTTAATACTGAAATGCTAAAGTTAGTCATCACGAACACAAGTGCTATAGATCTTTGATGTACTCTAAGAAAGTTTTTAATTGTATTGACTGAAAAATTTGCTTCTGAAGCTCAATGCTTAGTTAGCAGTATTTTCTAAACTTTTTGACCTTTAGTCCTAGATTTTATCTTTTGATGGATAATCTTATTGAAACATGGTATTAAATAAAATATTGCTAAGGGACTAGCAATGACTAAGTTGGGGGTGTGATAAGTGGTAAAAATATACTAATAAAAGTATTAAATTATAAAATAAATTAATCTATTTTTTTAGAAATTGATATTTTTATTAATCTTATGTAGGAAAGAAGGCCACCAATATGAAGATCTTATTTTTCTTGGTTCAGATGAAATAAATTTCAGGCAAAACGGACTTCAAACGAGCCCAAAATTGAATTTCAAAAAAAAAAAGAAGGGTCCGGTTCAAACCGGTTCAGAAAAATTGGCTCAGCAGACCCCGATCCGACCGACCCACTGATGCCATGCTGACGCAGTGCTGATGTCAGCATTTTTTACGGCGCATGGTGGACCACTGAGGGTATTTCGAAATTTCAT
>QRFJ01003160.1:0-35407 GCA_006176705.1 Cocos nucifera | reverse complement strand
TTCATCTCGACTTTAAAACTAAGAATCAGAGGCTTCTCTATGCATGATTTGATGGCCCAAATTTAATCTTCAAGGCTGATCCGACAGTCCAAATGAATTCCGACTTGATTTGAGATTTTAAGATGATTTTTGAGTAATTTTTGGACTGTTTGATCAACATCCAATAGTTAGAATTGTTCCAGAACTCTTTTTGAGTTATTTTGAGAGTTTTAAACCTAATTTCAATAGAATTTCGGTGGAAAAATCCATCTCTCAGCCTATAAAAAGGTCTACTATTGCCGAAGAAAAGAAGAGGAGGGGAGACAGTGAAAAAAAAAAGGAAGAGAAAGAGAAGAAAGAGGTAGATAGAGAAGAGAGATTTTTGAGAGAAAAGGAAGAGCTTTTAATTTTTTTTTCTTCTTTCGATAATCAGAAAATTGATCAAGGAGCTTCTTTTCTTCTTCACCAGGTTTTCCACACCAAGAGCGACGGACAATCAATTTCAGCAATCAAACAGTCTAATTTTTTTATGTTTTTTATTTTATTTACTATTTTTGAACTTGTTATCATGAACTAAATTTTCTTTTACTAAAGCTAAGATGTAGCCACTCTTTTGATGCAATATTCAATATGATTTATTTTTAATTTTAAATTTTATTCATGAGGAGTATATAAATTTGATCTTAATACTTTTAGATTACTGACCATCTTCTAATTGACCTGATGAACATAGATGTTACGGACCAAGTACATTTATGTTATTGCTTCTTGATTATATACCTTGTATTATGAATCAAATTAGAATTCATATGCATGCAAAAATTTTAGTGCGCTTTGAATGCAGCATATTTTAATTAGAAGATTTTATAAAACTTAATACATTAATATTTATTTAAATTATATCTAGACCAAAGAATAATTAATAAATATTGATAATTTTGCTATGCCTGGATCAAAGGATAGTAAATGAACTAGGAAACTCCACCGTCATATGAAATAAAATTAATCTAATAATTTGAATATTGTATTGACTGAGTTGGTAAATTCGATTGTCTTAGTAACACATTGCTCTTAAGTTTAAAATCTTAATAATTACACTCTCTCTATTTTCTTAAAATTTTTAATTATTTCTTTATTTTATTCTTTAATTTTTTATTCTCGTAAATCTGTCTTCTAAATAAAGCATAGGAAAGAGCTTTTCAGTACTTATTTTTCAATCTTCTAGGGATGATACTCTACTCATTTACTTTATTACTTGATCGACTGGTACACTTGCCATAGCTATAGATTAGCATGCATCAATATGCACTGAAATCGGCTTATTTTCTATTAAATAGGATTCCAAGTAAGTTTGTAGTTAAAATCTCATATGAGATGTGGATAGTGCGTAAGCTAGTACTTTCACACCTTAGGATTTAGGTGTGCCCAACTTATGTCAAACGGTTAGTTATAGACAAACATGGACCTATGTTTGATAAGTGTACATTCATAGGATACCCAAAAGAGATCAAAGGATACTATTTTTATCATGCTAATGAACAAAAGGTATTTGTCAACCTTAGGACAACCTTTTTAGAAAAGAAGTTCCTTGGTGAAGGAACTGTTGCCTTTAAGGTTGAACTTGATGAAGTTCAATAGATAGAAAGTCTGACATAGAATGTTGAACCTAAGTCAGATTTGATCAGATCAGATCCGAAGCCTAGTGAACCCGCACCATTAAGGCGATCCGGTAGAGTACCGTGCCATTTGAATAGATATTATGGATTCTTGGTCTAGGATGGTGATCCCATCGAACTCAATGAGAACGATGAGGACCCGATCACTTATATGGATGTAATGCATAGATCCGACTCTGAGAAATGGCTATAAGCCATGAGATCCATAATAAATTTTATGAAGGTCAATGATGTATGGACATTAGTTGACCCATCTGAAGGGGTTAAACTCATTGGGTATAAATGGATCTTCAAAAGGAAGAGAGGCGCAGACAAAAAGATGGAGATCTATAAAGTTCGTCTGATTGTCAAGAGGTATCATCAATGTTATGGTATTGACTATGATGAGACATTCTTCTCTGTGACAATGCTTAAGTCCATTCGGATCATGCTTGCCATTGCTGCCCATCTGGACTATGAGATCTGGTAGATGGATGTGAAGGCAGCTTTCCTAAATGGAGAGCTGATCGAAGAGGTGTATATGATACAACCTGAAGAGTTCACATCCACAGATGAGTCCAAGATGTGCAAGCTTCAAAGATCCATTTATGGATTGAAGCAAGCATCTCAGAATTGGAACTTGCATTTTGATAAAGTGATCAAAACGTATGACTTTATTAAGAATGGAGAAGAATCCTACATTTATAAATGGGCAAATGGTCCAGTAGTGGTATTTCTTATTTTGTATGTGGATGATATTCTCTTAATCGGGAATGACATCCCCGCACTATATGGAATAAAAGTCTAGTTGTCATTACAGTTCTCCATGAAGGACTTGGGTGAAGCATCCTACATCCTAAAGATGAAGATCTATAGGGATAGATCTAAAAGAATGCTTGGTATATCCTAGTCCACGTACATAGAAACTGTGCTGAAGGGATTCAGTATGGAGAATTCCAAAAAGAGCTATCTTCTGATAGATCAAAAAATTTTTCTCTCTAAGAAGGATTGTCTGACAACTCTTGAAGAGAGAGAGAGCATATGAGTAGAATTTCATATGCTTCGATAGTGGGGTCTATTATGTATGCAATGATATGTACAAGATCAGATGTGGCATACTTACTAGGAATAGTGAGTAGATATCTTGGAGAAAATTACTGAAAGATAGTTAAAACTATCCTTAAGTATTTGAAAAATATTAAGGACCAACGATTTGATTTATGGTGAGTCAGATCTGAAGCTTGTGTGATTTATAGACTCCAGCTTTCAATCTGACCATGATGACAGTAAAAATGTATCAGGATATATCTTTACTCTAAATGATGGAGCTATCTGCTGGAAATGTTCCAATCAGCATATAGTGGCTGACTCTATTTATGAAGTAGAGTACATGGCAGCATCATATGCAGCAAAAAAAGTTGTATGGCTGAGGAAGTTCATCACCGAGCTTGGAGTAGCACCCTCCATTGATGGTCCAGTCCTACTCTACTGCGACAGCACTGACGCCATAGCTCAAGCAAAGAAATCGAAGGCACACCAGTGGATAAAGCATATTCTGTGCCACTTTCATTTGGTTCATGAGATCATGGATCGTGGTGATATCAATTTTTAAAAAATCGATGGAAAGGAGAATCTAGCTAACCCCTTCACTAAAGCCCTAGCAATCAAGGAGTTTGACAATCATAAGTCGAAGATGGGTATTAGATATTGTGCCGAGTGGCTCTAGGATAAGTGGGATTTGTTGAAAATTATGTTCTAAAGCTAATCATTAGCCTATTAATAATTGAGCTATTTTATAATTATAATTAATTTATTAATTAATAAAAATATTTTGGTATCTTTTTTATCATAAGTTTACATCTTCTAATGAACTCCATTGTTGTGATGAAGTTCTTAGGACTGTTTAGTTTTGATAAAAAGAGGATTTATTGATTAGTCTTTAAATGGATTCATGATCAAATGATAGGCTGTTAATTAGGACAATAATGTCTATCGAGCATAGGTCGCTATATGCCATATAGGTTGGTTGTCCTCTTAACCAAGGTGTGTGGAGACACTGGTATGGCATATAGGTGAGATATATGGATATATTATCATTGAATGTGACCAACTCTAGAGTATTTTGCTGTTGAGAATATCTCTGATGGGATATAGGTATAAGTATCCCTTAGATCTGAGATCACCTTAGTGACTTGCAAGCAACTCATTGTGCTTTGATATTGGACTAACAGAATTTTTAATTTAGTAATGGAAGGCTTCTGGGCACAGTCAAGTACTTGCAAAGTCGGAGTGTGATCAAGATGAAAATGACCACTCCAAGAGTTGGAGAAGAATGTATCACTATATTTCAATATAGCAAAACCTTAGCTAGGATAATCCATCAGATGGATTTGATATTTTAAAATACAATGTGGACAACCTGATGAGAGTTGACAGTTGAACTCTGAGGTGTACTACAAGCATTATGGTCAAGAGGATGAATTATATGGATACTATATCCGCATGGGTTCTAAGGATGGTGTTCTATACCTTCGACCTATCTGGCCATCGGGTATTATTGCTAGATGATCACTTTGATTGGTACAAAAATTTATTTTTGTGCTACCAACTTAGATTCAGACCTATGAGGTCACACATATTAGAACTTACGATCAGATCGGATGGTTGATCAATGATTAAGAAATATTCTAGGGTTAAACAATCAATACGATTGATGTTTAACCTAGTGCAAGTGTTACAGGAGGATCGATTAGCAATTGGATTGCTAATTAGCTTAATTTGATTAAGCCAATAGGCTGAGATTAAGTCTAATTAAATATGATTTAATTAGATTTGGTTTGAGCTTGATTGGATCAAGTCCAATAGGTTTATTGGATAAGCCAAGTGCAAGGAAGAACTAGTCCTAGTCTAACTAGGACTTGAATTAATCCAATTTTTTAATTTGATTAAAAAATAAATCAAAATTAAATCTAATTTATTCTAATTTAATTAAATTTTTAAATGGGTTAGAGTCTTATTTAATTAGGTTGGTTTAATCATGATTTTATTTGGTTAAAAGATCTTGTTTGACCAAGTCAAAATAGGAGTCCTAGTCACATGATTTTATTTGGTTAAAAGATCTTGTTTGACCAAGTCAAAATAGGAGTCCTAGTGTGACTAGTGTTAGATATATGTGCCCTAGAAGCCAGAATTGACTGACACTTGTAATACACTTCTAGGGGCAAAATTATAATTTTGACTAAAATCAATAAATGGGTTATTTTCTATCACATATGTGTATTTAGTGTCTGTGATACATCCTTTGAGTTAATGGTAATGATAATTCATATTTTCAAGAGTTGAAAATTTAAGACATGAATAATCATTATTAACTCATAAATTGCTCTTGACCATAGGATCATCACGAGGATGGTGATTGATCCGGAAGGTTGGTGTACAATCGCTTCTCTTTAGTAGATGAGTCTTGAGTCTACGGTGTGGAGACACCGGAGCGAGAGTACAGGTACTCGTTAGAGAACGAGGGCACTGAGCGTGACCACCTCGAGTAGTCATTAGGGAGTCTACCTTCTCGTCAATGACTGACTCGATGCTGCAGTAGTGTGTCTGGTTCTTTGACCTGAGATGCATCGGCAGTTCACCTTGAGGGTGTTATAGTTTGACTACACCATTACTCGGTCTCCTAGCCATATGGAACCCTGAGGTGTATGTTGGCTATGACATGTTCATTGTAGGAACTGGATTGCATCAAGATGGAATCTATCTACCTCGGTGGTAGAGGAGTAGCCCTATGATGATCATGAGAATCAAGTCCAGAAATCCATGGCCATGGTAGAGTGAAATAATAGAAAGAGTTTCTATTTAGATTTTCACATTGGACTCGAATCGAATGATTACATCATATGACAGAGACTAGGGTTTGACGAGTTCACCTTAACCCTAATCTGATCGGGGCTCAAGATAGAAGAACTTAATCACACAGGTAGCTGCACCAAGAGGTTCGCATTCAGCTCTGATGGGTTGCCACCATATACTGCTAGGTGTCACTGGTGGATTTTGGGAGCAATTAGAATGATTTAGATGATCGATCATTCTAGCTGTTCGAATCAGAAGAGTTCTGATCCATCGAAAGGAGTTTCGATGATGTCGATGATAGAGATCATGACATATCCCATTACCATACAGAACTGAACCTAACTGGGTCACACAAACAAGGGTTTGAATCTGGTGATCATCAATTGAACTGATCTAGTTCAATTGATCTGAATGAGATTCAATTAGGTTCAAGGAAATCGTGCTAGCACTCGATTGAACCTAACGTTCTTCTTTTGCTATCATAAATAAGTTGTCCTGTCTGAGCCAAAGGAGTTTGTGCTCAAACAGAGGCCTTCATATGGTCTGACTGGAGGTTGTCCAAGTCAGAAAAGGTTGTCTTATTTGTAAGACACTTACCTGCCATTTTTGGTCACCTGCCATTTCTTGTTCTTTGACTTTGGTCAAAAGTCTACCTTTGACTGGTCAAACGTTGACCATTGACACTTTGACTTTTGACCACATGTCATGCACCTATTGGAGAGCTGGTGGGGGCCTGTCCCCCTGCCAGAACCTGGCAAGGAGAAGGGCGCACGCCACCCTAGGCGTGTGCCCAAGTTGGAGGCGCCTAGGAGTCCTTGTTGGACAAGGACTCCATCTCCTTTTTGGATTCCAATTAGAGTTCTTCTAAGAACCAACTTTGACTGGTCTTAGGCACCCTCTAAGGAGGAATCCAGGGGTCTCTATTCCCACCAATCAGATTTAGATCTGATTTCACAAAGGGTTGTGATTGGTTGGGAAGGAAGAGGAGTTGGATCACAGCTTAGTCTATAAATAAGACCCTGCGCCCAACTCAGATTCTAATGCAATTCAATTGAGAAACCCCACGCCCCAAGGCTGCCTCTCCCCTCCTTCTCCATGCCATAGTCTCTTCTCCCCTTGCTCTCCACGTCCAAAAGGAGTTTTGGACCTTGGTTGGTGCGATTCCAGATCAAAGAAAGGCGATCAAAAGCTAAGAAGGCTGCGCTGCTGCAAAGGACGACTGCTCATCTTCAAAAGGAGTTTTGAAGATCCTCCAGATCAGATCCAGATCTAATTTTTGGAGGTGTGATAGAGAAGAAGAGGATCTCCAGATCCAACCTGAGTGGATACCGGTAGAGGCCAGGCGCTTGCGTGGCTAGATCCAGAACCTTCCGCTGCAAACAGGATCATCAACAGGGTAATAGGATTACCCAGAATCAGGTAAATTAAATTTGATTTAATTTATCTTTTAATTTTATTTTATTAAAATAATAAGAATCAGATCTGAAAATATCAAGATCTGATTGGGATCAAGAGAAAAATTTTTTTGAAATATATCTCTTGATCTGATCAGATCTGAACGAACCTGGACCGGGAAATCAGGATTTTCCCTTCAACTGGTATCAGAGCCATGGTTCTAAAATTATTTAGATCTGATTTTAAATTTATTTTAATTAAAAAATAATTGATTTTAGATGTCACATGAGATGTGATCAGATCTGAAAATCAGAAAAAATTAAAATTAAATAATTTGGATCTAAGATTAGAAGATATGCATGACTAGTTCTAGAATAGAATAGTTCTATAGAATAGTCTTGCATGTTTTTGATTTAATCTGATTAAATCATATTTTAGATCTTTTTATTTACTATTTTTTGATATTATAAGTGTTATAATAACATCTAAAAAATAGCAAATAAAAATTATTTAATTTTTGAATATCATATGAGATATGATTGATGCATGTCTAGACTAGTTGTAGAATAGTTCTACATAATTATCTAGATTAGAATTTATTTTGATTAGATCAATTTAAATCTAATTTTTTAGATTATTATGAGATAATTTAGATCTGAAAATATGCATGATTATGATACATGAGATGTATGCAAAATATGCCATGATTAGATCTACTTTATATATGAGATATATGATATAGATCTGATATTGTTTTGTAGTATTGAATGTTCCTGATTAAGGCGTTCCTCTTGGCCGTCCGGTCATAAGAACGAAGAAGGGTTTAAAGGCCCTCTCTTCCCATTCGATGGGGTGTTCTTATGATGTGTAGGGGTGCTGCGTGTTCGTCCTTAATCAGAAACCCAAAACTTACTTTCTGCAAAACCCTAGATCCTGAAACCCTAGGATTTATTGTGCATATTTTGTTTATGAACCCTACTTAATTAAGAATTAAGTTTATGGAATATTAATTAGGTCTAAAATTGAGAATTTCAGATCTAAGACATATTCATAATACTGGGTTCGGGCTTGGGTAGCTCAATTAGGTCTAAGCGGTTGATCAAACCGAATCAAGAGTTGGTTAGATGGGATCAACAATGCTTAAATTGACCAGCCTAATAGGATTAAGTCTGGGTCAAGATCGAGTCACGATCAAGCAAGACCTAATTAGGCTCAGAGGTTAGAGTCTGGATTGTAGGCTAACCCAATTGGTTCTGGCTCAACAATTTGGTGTCTAAGGTAAGTTTGGCACAGACGACCGACTGGTTTTTAATTGGAAGCTACTCGACCTGAATGCGTTCTTGTACGAGTTAATGGCATATTCCTTCCACCGGTCTCACTTACCTGGCCATATCTGTTGACACAGTTCTGATCTGAGGTGGTCAATAATCCGAGCTAACCCATGCCACTAGGTTAGTCATAATTGTTATGACTAAGCCAAGTCTAGTTTAATGAGACCTGAATCAATTCTCCCTAAGAAAAGATTAAGTCTGAGGTCTTCCACCATTGTAGATGTGCGGGCCCTTCCCGGGGTTGATTGTTCTCGGCTGGATACAGTGGCTCAGTTGCACCGGGAAGATGCAACCATGTCTATTAGGCATTGGATGCTATGGGCTGGAGGATGAGTTGGGCTCAATATTCTGGATACGGTGAGAGACTCAATTAGGAACCCAGTCTATGCAAATGGTGGGTCTGACTTAACTAAGGAGTGGATCAATATTCCGGATACGGTGAGATTCATGAATTAGAGACCAAGTTTGGGTGCACCATGATTAGAGAATCATTGAACAAGAGTTGTTCACTCATTGGCTAACCCATCACCAATAACTGTTAGGTGAGGTGATGAGTCAGTTGGTGAGACCGCACCACCCACTAGAAATCATTAATCGTGGAGATTTTCGCATCTCTACAGAGGGAGTGTAGGGATCCGAGAAAATAGTGGGAGCTAATTTGTTTAAAAATAAAATCCCTAAACAAATTGGTCAAGTCAAAATTACAGTATCTAACTAGAATCTTTGACTCTCTACAGGAAAATGTCTGCGTCCAACCCATTGGCACGTATCCTGGACACACATAGACTGACTGGACCCAATTATAAAGATTGGCTCAGGAACTACAAAATTATTTTGGGTTCCGAGAAGTTAACCCATGTTTTGGACCAGGACCCTCCCACCTTACCAGCCCGTCCATCTGTTGAACAGAGAGCGTCTCTGGAAAAATGGATTGACGAAGATAATAAGGCCAGATATTACATGTTGGGCTCGATGTCTGATGAGCTCCAGCGCCAACATGAGGATATCGGGACTGCTCGCCAAATGTTGGCTCACCTGCAGGAGATGTTTGGTGAACAGAGTCGCGCAGCCAAATATCAAGTCACAAAATGACTTTTTAAGGCTAAGATGCGTGATGGGCAGTCAGTCCAAGATCACTGTCTGACAATGATCAAGGACATGGAAGAGCTTGAGAAGCTCGGTGTGAAGTTAGGACTTGGACCTGCAGAACGATATTATTCTGCAATCCTTGACTGATGCATATGGGCAATTCATCATGAATTACCACATGCATAAACTTCAGAATTCCTTGGCCGAGTTAATGAATATGCTGGTTACCGCTGAGCTTTCTATGAAAGGTTCTAAAGGCTCAGTTCTTGCTATGGAACGGACTTCTTCCAAAAGAAAGTCTTATGGAAAGAAAAAGAAGTCTGTGAAAAAGCAAAAGGTGGAAGGATCAAAGAAGAAGAAGGCAGAATCCGAAGAAAAAGGCCGATGGCAAAGGAAAGTGTTTCCATTGCAACAGCGACGGCCATTGGAAGCGGAACTGCCCTACTTACCTGGCCACCCTGAAGAACAAGAAGGAAGGTCCTTCTGGAGGTATGCTCGTTATTGAGTCTAACCTTACGGTTTCTTCTGCATCCAGTTGGGTGCTTGACTCTGGTTCTAGTGCTCATCTGTGCACTTCTATGCAGGGTCTTGAGGATAGCAGGAGGCTGAGGGATGGAGACATGATCCTACGCATCGGTAATGGAGCAAGAGTTGCTGCAGTAGCCGTGGGAACATACCCTCTTCGATTACCATCTGGTTTAGACTTAGTTTTGAAAGACTGTTATTTTGTGCCTGCAGCTAGCAGGAATTTGATTTCTGTTTCATGCTTAGCACAAGAAGGTTATGTGATCACCTTCTTTAAGGACCATTGTAACATTCTTTATGAAAGAAATAAAATTGCAAATGGTTTCCTTATTAATGGTCTTTATCAGCTACATATTGATGTACCTGTTCTAACTATCGAGCAAAACGTGAATGCCAAACGACCTAGGGATAGTCCAAACGACAGATATCTATGGCACCTGAGATTAGGTCATATAGCAGAAGATAGGATCAACAAATTGGAGAAAAATGGGCTATTGAGTCCATTGACTTCCGAGTCATATCCAACTTGTGAATCCTTGTCTTCAAGGCAAAATGACTAAACTCCCTTTTGTTGGACATGGGGAGAGGGCCACAGATCTCCTTGCCCTAGTACATACTGATGTGTGCGGCCCATTTGATGTGCCGGCTAGAGGCAATTTTGTCTACTTCATTACCTTTACCGATGATCTGTCTAGGTATGGGTATGTGTATCTTATGAGACACAAGTCTGAAGCCTTTTGAAAAGTTCAAAGAATTCAGACATGAAGTAGAAAAACAAACTGGAAAACCCATTAAGGTTCTTCGATCAGATCGAGGAGGTGAATACCTTAGCCGGGAATTCCTAGACTATCTCAAGGAAAATGGCATAGTCTCTCAATGGACTCCACCAGGAACACCTCAACTCAACGGGGTTTCAGAATGGAGAAATCGGACTCTATTAGGATATGGTTCGATCCATGATGAGCTTCACAGACCTCCCTGATTTTCTTTGGGGACACTCATTGTTAACTTCAATCTTATCTACTGAATAGGGTTCCCTCTAAAACCGTTCCTACCACACCGTATGAGATATGGCACGGTAAGAAACCAAGTCTGAGTCATCTCAGAATTTGGGGTTGTCCGGCTCATGTCAAAAGACAACAAGCGGACAAGTTAGAGTTTAGGTCCTTCAGAGCTCGATTCATAGGATATCCTAAAGAGTCATTAGGATACTATTTCTACATTCCAGAAGACCACAATGTGATTGTGAGTCGACATGCCATCTTTCTTGAAAAATAGTTTATTCAAGATAGCGGCATTGGAAAATAGATCAAGCTTGATGAGAAAGTCTCACAAGCAGAACGAGCTAAGGACCAAGTGGAACCAAATCAGGTTGAGCCAATAAGAACACTACCTCCTCCACCTCGTAGATCGGAAAGAGTTTCCCGTCCCCCTGAAAGATACTTAGGTATTATTTCAGAGGATGTAGAGGAAAATGTTCCTCGTAGGTAATGGTGCTCATGGTGATGATCCCAAAACCTACAACGAGGCGATATCAGATATCGACTCCGAGAAATGGCTAGAGGCAATGCAGTCAGAAATTGACTCGATGCACTCAAACCAAGTCTGGACCTTGGTAGATCCACCAGAAGGTATAGTACCTATTGGATGTAAATGGATCTTCAAGAGAAAGATTGGTGCAGATGGGAATGTGGAGACATTCAAGGCTAGACTTGGTGGCAAAAGGTTATAGTCAACGCGAAGGCATTGACTATCAGGATACCTTTTCCCCAGTAGCTATGCTAAAATCCATCCGCACATTGCTTGCTGTTGCAGCCTATTTCGATTATGAAATATGGCAAATGGACGTGAAAACGGCATTCCTAAATGGATATCTTGAGGAAGATATCTATATGGAACAGCCGCTAGGTTTCACATCCAGTGATACTGATCACAAGGTTTGCAAGCTGCAAAGGTCCATATATGGACTTAAGCAAGCATCTCGGAGCTGGAACACTCGTTTCAATGATGTGATCAAAAAGTTTGGTTTCATCAAAAATGAAGAGGAACCATGTGTTTTCAAAAGGGTCAGTGGGAGCGCTGTTGTCTTCCTCGTATTGTACGTGGATGACATCCTCCTTATTGGGAATGATATTCCCATGTTGACATCAGTCAAGATGTGGTTGTCCAAGGAATTCTCCATGAAAGACCTAGGTGAAGCATCCTTTATTCTAGGAATTAAGGTCTATAGGGATAGACCGAATAGGATGCTAGGACTTTCACAGAAGATGTACATAGAGAAAGTACTAAAGAGGTTTAGTATGGAAAACTCTAAGAGGGGATTAATACCCTTCAGACATGGTATTCATCTTTCCAAGAAGATGTGCCCTAGCACACCTGAGGAAATAGAACGCATGAGCAAGATCCCTTATGCTTCTGCAATAGGGAGCCTCATGTATGCCATGCTATGTACACGACCTGATATAGCCCATGCTGTGAGTGTCACAAGCAGATATCAGTCAAATCCAGGTGAAGAACACTGGACTTCTGTGAAATGTATCCTTAAGTACTTGAGAAGAACTAAGGATATGATGCTGATCTTTGGTAACGGAGAACTCCAAGTCCAGGGATACACAGACTCGGACTTTCATGTCCGATATAGATGATCGAAAGTCGACATCTGGGAGTCTGTTTGTGTGCAATGGTGGAGCTGTCAGCTGGAAGAGTTCCAAGCAAACGGTGATAGCAGATTCCACCATGGAAGCAGAATATATCGCTGCATCAGAGGCTGCGAAGGAAGCATTCTGGTACAAGAAGTTTGCTGCAGAAATTGGAGTAATGCCATCAGATGCCATTCCTCTATACTGCGACAACAATGGCGCCATAGCCCTTGCTAAGGAGCCGAGGTCTCACCAGAAATCCAAGCATATTGAGCGGCGATACCACCTCATCCGCGATTACCTCGAGAAGGGTTATGTCGAGGTCAAGAGAGTCAACTCCGCAGATAATGTGGCAGACCCACTTACAAAGCCGTTGGGCCAGCAGAAGATCGAAGCCCACCTTGAGAAGATGGGACTTAGACTTGTAGCCAATTGGCTTTAGGACAAGTGGGAGATTGTTAGATATATGTGCCCTAGAAGCCAGAATTGGCTGACACTTGTAATACACTTCTAGGGGCAAAATTATAATTTTGACTAAAATCAATAAATGGGTTATTTTCTATCACATATGTGTATTTAGTGTCTGTGATACATCCTTTGAGTTAATGGTAATGATAATTCATATTTTCAAGAGTTGAAAATTTAAGACATGAATAATCATTATTAACTCATAAATTGCTCCCGACCATAGGATCATCACGAGGATGGTGATTGATCCGGAAGGTTGGTGTACAATCGCTTCTCTTTAGTAGATGAGTCTTGAGTCTACGGTGTGGAGACACCGGAGCGAGAGTACAGGTACTCGTTAGAGAACGAGGGCACTGAGCGTGACCACCTCGAGTAGTCATTAGGGAGTCTACCTTCTCGTCAATGACTGACTCGATGCTGCAGTAGTGTGTCTGGTTCTTTGACCTGAGATGCATCGGCAGTTCACCTTGAGGGTGTTATAGTTTGACTACACCATTACTCGGTCTCCTAGCCATATGGAACCCTGAGGTGTATGTTGGCTATAGACATGTTCATTGTAGGAACTGGATTGCATCAAGATGGAATCTATCTACCTCGGTGGTAGAGGAGCAGCCCTATGATGATCATGAGAATCAAGTCCAGAAATCCATGGCCATGGTAGAGTGAAATAATAGAAAGAGTTTCTATTTAGATTTTCACATTGGACTCGAATCGAATGATTACATCATATGACAGAGACTAGGGTTTGACGAGTTCACCTTAACCCTAATCTGATCGGGGCTCAAGATAGAAGAACTGAATCACACAGGTAGCTGCACCAAGAGGTTCGCATTCAGCTCTGATGGGTTGCCACCATATACTGCTAGGTGTCACTGGTGGATTTTGGGAGCAATTAGAATGATTTAGATGATCGATCATTCTAGCTGTTTGAATCAGAAGAGTTCTGATCCATCGAAAGGAGTTTCGATGATGTCAATGATAGAGATCATGACATATCCCATTACCATACAGAATTGAACCTAACTGGGTCATACAAACAAGGGTTTGAATCTGGTGATTATCAATTGAACTGATCTAGTTCAATTGATCTGAATGAGATTCAATTAGGTTCAAGGAAATCGTGCTAGCACTCGATTGAACCTAACGTTCTTCTTTTGCTATCATAAATAAGTTGTCCTGTCTGAGCCAAAGGAGTTTGTGCTCAAACAGAGGCCTTCATATGGTCTGACAGGAGATCGTAGGCTTGTGTGGATGACTCCTAGAGGTCGGATATGTGTGCAGCTCATGACATCATTCTCAAGCTTGGATCAGAAAGTTAGAACATCTAACTTGCTCAAATAATAGATATGATCTATAAACTTCATACCTGCATTTGATGTAGTGTAGATCTAGGTTGATTTGATCAATCCTTTACTTTTTTATTTGATTTTAATTTTTAATTTAATATCATGCCTTGATCATGTAATAGATCTGAGATCTAGGTGTTTATATATTTATTTACATAAATGTTTGATTTATTTAAGTCTTCTGCTGCATGATCTTGAAAAAGTTTTAAGATCTATCCGTAAAACCCTAGATCTGATTTCTTCAACTCTGATTTTCTCTCACTAAAAAATGCCTCACATAATCCCACTTCCACCAAAAAATGCTCATCTTAAATGGATGACAAAACAATGGGATTTTTGCGTGCAATGGATAAGGAGAGTTGGTTGAACTTGTTTCAACCAACTACTCGAATTCAAATTCCAATTTATTCTTATCCACTTCCATCGCCCACCCCAGAGTGATTGACGCGTAGAAGGACTCTCCTTCTATGCACCTACACTTAGAAACATACATAAAATGTGCGACAAAACTATAAGGGGGCATGGAGAAGTGAATAGATAAGGATGGGAGGTTGAACTTGTTTCAACCTCCCATTTGAATTCATAATTCAAATGAAACCTCATCCTTATCCAACACAAGACTAAGTCAAGGCAGAAAAGAGAGGAGGTGCACATCTCCTTCTAGGCATGAGATACACTCTTGCAAATTCTAAATTTGCATGAGATAATAGGCATGGAAAAATCAAAGGTGGCACAGGGAGATTTGAAATTCAAACTATCTTTGAATTAGTCCAAATTGGTTTCAACCAAACCAAATTTTTCAGACCCAATTAGACTAGGATAAATATAATCAAATTAGACTTAATCCAATTCAATTAAAATCTAATCAAATTAAAAATTAATTAAATTTAGATCCTGATCAAATCAGGATTGAATCTTTCTTAGTGATTAGATCATCTCATGATCTGATCGAGTCTAATCCAATGAAATCAAATTCAATCAGATTTGATCGAATCCTCATCGTTCAATTAAATTGAGTTAATTAGCACTCTAATTGCTAATTAATCTTCTAAAAATAATAGAGTTCTAGTCCATTAGAACCTATGAAGGTAGAGTTTCAGTCCAGTGGAACTTCGATCATAGAGTTTCAGTCTAGTAGGACTCTTGACCATAGAGTCCCAGATCAGTGGAACTCTTGATCAGCCATCAGATCAGATGGAAACTCCTATTGTGTGTGACCCTATAAGCTCGAATCTTAAGCTAGTAGCATAGAAATTAATTTTCTATATCAATCAATGTGACCATCTAGCAATGGTACCAGACATCCAAATAGGTCGAATAGTGGCAATGCAACATTCACGAACCTATGGTATATGGTTACTGTATAATTCATATCCTTGACCTTAATGCTCAAAGGATGACATAGAATTTATTGCTAATCCTAAAAAATTATCCATATTATATTTTAAATTTTAGTGTCCATCACATGGACTACCCCGACTGAGATTTTGCTAAATTAAAATATAGTGATGCATTTACTCCAACACTTGAAGGAGTCAATTCCATCTTGACTTGCACACTGACTAAATAAGTACTTGACTGCATCCAGTAACCTTCTGTTACTGAATTAAAAATTTAGATAGTCCATTACTAAAGTACAGTAAGTTGCTTGCAAGTCACTGTGGTGATTTCAGATCTAAGAAAAACTTATATCCATATCCTTTATGAGCAATTCTTGATAGCAGAGAGCTCCACAGTTGAATCACAATCAGTGAAAAGGATACATTTCACCTGCATGCCATACCAGTATCTTCATATTTCTTGATAAAGAGGACAACCAACCCATATGACATGCAACGACCTACACTCGATAAACATTATCATCCTAGATAACAATGTATCATTTGGTTGCGATCAGGTTTAATGACTAAATGATAAATTCTTCTTTGTCGAGTCTAAATAGTCCTAAGAACTTCATCACAGAAAAGTTTATTATAGAAAGATGCATAAATATGATGAAATATCAGAATAATAATTTTATTCATTTATAATTCAAGTATATTTACATTCAGCTCAGCCATCTATAATCTAGATAATTATCTTTAGGATACAATATCCAACACTTTCTTGGAGAAAAAGGTTTCTTTAGACATGAAATGTTCATGTCCTATCGAGAAAAAAGAGAGAGAGAAGATTGTCTTCATTAGGATTTCTTTCTGAGTTCTTTCTTCGCTATCTTTTGAGAGGCTTTTCCACTAAAAAATTAGAGAAGAAAAGAGAGAGGGTGTGGGAGGATTCGTGCTCCAAGTTGTTGGGCGTGGTGGTCTCTCTAGGATATGAATTGTTCATGTCCTGATGAGAGCAAGGGATGAGAAGATTAGTCTTCTCTATGTTTTCTTTTTAGATTTTTCTTCTTCATCTTTTAAGAGATTTCTCCATGTGAAAAAATTAGAGAGAAAAAGATAAAGGGCATAAAAAATTCTTGAGAAGAAGGTCTCTTGTCCAGGAGTGAAGATCTATTTAGGACATCAATGGTTGATGTCTTGAAAGAGAAGATATATCTTTTCTTAATAATTTTCTTTAGCCTTTTTCTTTTCTTTTTAGGAGATTCAAAAGTTGGTCTTCTTCCTTCATCCTCCTTCTTATCTTCATCTCTTAGAATATTCAGGAGATTTGAAGAATTTTTTATAGATCGACCATCAGAAGGAATTTACGTGAAGCTAGTACTTTGAGTGGATCTTCATTCGATGAACCTTCGATCTACGTAGCAACTTCATGTGGATACTACTAAAGAATAGAGCTATGACAGTGGTTGATAATCACTATTGTAGCCTAAAAAATTACTACCATAAGTTATGGCAGTGATTATTGCAGTAGTTATACGAACCGCTGCCATAGATTGCTTATGGCAGTGGTTCAATAACCGTTGCCATAGATAGACCTATAGCAATAGTTTTATAACTGTTGCCATAGATAAACTATAGCAATAGTTTTGTAACTGCTGTCATAGATTCTATAGTAGCAGTTATAAAATCGCTACTATAGGATAATCTATGGCAGCGGTTTGTGAACTATTACCATAGATCTAATGCAGCGATTGGTATGAAACCTATGGCGGTGGTTGGCATGCCTATGACAGTAATTTTACAACCACTATCATAGCTTTTGAATAATAAAAAATTATAAATTTTTAATTTTTATATTTTTTTATCTGATAAATGCAGTTTAATAACATAAGAAAATATTATAAATATAAGAATATTTATGAAATTCTTAAATTTTATTTTGAATAAAATTTATTATAATATTTAAAAAAAATACATCAAAAATTTTTTAAATCTACATCATTGTCGTCATCGAAAGATGGAGCATAAGCTAGATGAGTTGGAGTCGATGCTGGTGTTGGGAATTATATCCCAAAAGTCAATCATTAGCCTATTAACGGTTGAGCTACTTTGTATATGTAATTGATCATTGATAAATAAAATACTTTGACATATTTTTCATCACAAGTCTTCATCTTCAAATAAACTTCATTTTTGTGATTAAGTCCTTAGGACTGTTTAGTTTTGATAAAGAGAGGATTTATCAATTAGTCCTTAAATCAATTTACGACCAAATGATAGACTATTAAATAGGACGATAGCATCTATCGAGCATAGATCGCTGAATACCATATAGGTTAGTTATCCTCTTAACCAAGAAGTGTGGAGATATTGGTATGGTATACGGATGAGATATATGGGTACATCATCATTGAACGTGATCAACTTTAGAGTATTCTACTATCGAGGATGTCTCTGATGGGATATAGGTATAAATGTTCCTTAGACCTGAGATCACCTCAATGACTTGTAAGCAACTCATCATGCTTTGGTATCGAACTAACTGAATTTCTAATTTAGTAATGGAAGGCTTTCGAGCACAGTCAAGTACTTATGAAGTTGGTGTGTGATCAAGATGAAATTGACCACTCCAAGAGTTGGAGAAGAATGGATCACTATATTTCAATATAGCAGAACCTTGGTCAGGGTAATCCATCAGATGGATTTGATATTTTAAAATATATTGACCCCATAATTGATTTTGATGATTGTCAAATCTTGAGTATATTATGTATCTAATCATGTGTTTCAAGAATGTATGTAGGACTTTTCAAGTATTTAAAATGAAGAAATTATCCATAGAAGAAATTCCCTCGTAAGAAAAAAAGTCAAAGAAAAGAATAATTTCAAATGCTTAAATAAAGCTGAGACAATAAGTTTTTAGAAGCCTCAATGGTGGGAAAGATCATAAAAATCAAGGTGGAAGAAGCTCTTAAAAGTTGAAGATAAAAAGCCATTCATGTAGAAAAATATGCAGAATTGTTAAAGACTGAAAACTTAGATGATCTAGTAAAAAACTGAGCTGGCTCAGTACTTAGTCGGCTCAGTAAAAAACTTAGATGACCCAGTTTTAGAAAATAAAAAAATAGAAAATTGATTTTTGAAGTAAACTCATACTAAGTCGACCCAGTTAGACTGAGTCGATCCAGTGAAAAACTGAGCTGACCCAGTGACTGTAATGGCTAGTTTTTCAGAACTTTAACTTTTTATCCACAATGACTCCCAATGGCTATTTTCTCAACTCCAATGGCTAGAACTTATTTTGAAGACTTTCTAGATGTAAAGAAGTGGTGGATAGCCTTAAGAATATATAAGAAAATCTTTGGAGCATTAAAAATAAGCTTTTGAAGAATTTATTGAGTATCCATTAAGAAAGCAAGAAGAGTGAGCTGAAAAGAGTAAGGAGTGATTTTCAGACATTCTTTATCCTTCCAACATCCTCAAATCTGAGAGAAGTTAGGCCATCATTATTGAAGATCTTCTCCTACTTTCTCAAGCATTCAAAGTGAAGAAATCAACCCTATAAGCAAAGCAATCCGGATTTTCTTCTATTGGATTTTATAGAGTTTGTTTTAAATTATATTTTTTGAATTTTATTTCAAGTTTCTTATGGTGAGAAATTTGGATCCTCGAGTTGGACGTTGTATTGGTTTAATTGATGAGCCAAGGGTAAAACCAATCGGGGTTGATTGTGAGCCCAAAAAATAATCATGTATGATTTTGGTTGATGAGCCAGGAAAAATTAATTGGATTTGATTGTGAGTCCAAAAAATAATTGGACTGTAATTCTTGTTGAGAATTATAGTTGAATTTCCAAAGAGTATTCTTGGGGAGTGGACGTAGATGCTGAGTTTGGCACCGAACTACTATAAAATTTATGTTTGTGATTATATATTCTTTACTTTATTGCTTTCATTCACTGTACATTATAAAGCTTATTTCATTACTCATTATGTGCGCTTCACTTTATTTAAATAATTCAAATCTGCACATTAGTCAAAAAGTTCTTGTAATATCCAATTCACCCTCCCTCTTGGGTAGCCATCTTTAGGCAACAAGTGGTATCAGAGCGGGTGCTCTAATATTAGTTGTTGACCTAACGATTAAAGAGCTAAAGATTTTATGGCTGATCCATTTGGTTCTTTGTTGAGTGAAGGATACTCAACCATTAGACCTCCATTTTTTAATGGCACCAACTACACTTATTGGAAAACTAGAATGAGAATCTTTATTTAAGCACAAGATTATGACATATGGAATATCATACTCAATGGTCCTCACACACCCATAATGATTGTTAATGATTTATGTATGCCTAAACTTGAAAAGGATTAGAATGAGCAAGATAAAAGGCTAGCTCAATTAAATGCTAAAGTTATTAACATTTTATATTATGTATTAGATTATAATGAATTCAATAGAATATCAACATGTTTATTTGCAAAAGAGATTTGTGATAGACTTGAAATGATCCATGAGGGTATAAGTCAAGTCAAAGAATCTAAAATAAATATGTTGGTTCATAAATATGAGTTGTTTAAAATGAAATCTTATGAGACAATAAGTGATATGTTTACAACGTTTACTAAAATTATAAATGAGTTAAAAAGTCTTGAAAAAGAATATTCTAATAGTGATCTTGTATACAAAATTTTTAGATCTCTACCAAAGTCTTGGGAAGCAAAAGTAATGACAATCGAAGAAGCTAAGGATCTTAGCAAGCGTGCTTTGGAAGAGCTAATCGGATCACCTATGACACATGAGCTCAATATGAACCAAAGCATAAAGGAGGAAAAGATGAAGAAGACAACTCTTGTGCTCAAGTCATCAGCCATTGAAGAAAGTTCAAGTGACTCTATCGAGGATTCGAAAGATAACAAAGAAATGGCGGTGATTATAAGAAGGTTCATAAAATTTATAAGAAAGAAAAAAAAATCTGAATCAAAAAGAGAAAAAGAAGAAAAGAATCAATTTAGAAAATATAAAAAGGATTACCTCCTACTAAAAAAGAGCTCAAATTATGAAGAAGAGTCATCCTCAAGTGAAGAAGAAATAAATGTTAGATATATGTGCTTAAGAAGCCAGAATTGGCTTATACTTGTAATACACTTCCAAGGGCAAAATTGTAATTTTGACTATAATCAATAAAATGGGTTATTTTCTATCACATATGTGTATTTAGTATCTGTGATATATCTTTTGAGTTAATGATAATGATAATTCATATTTTCAAGAGTTGAAAATTTAAGATATGAATAATTATTATTAACTCATAAAATGCCCCCGATCATAGGATCATGATGAGAATGGTGATTGATCCAAAAGGTTGGTGTACAATCGCTTCTCTTTAGTAGATGAGTCTTGAGTCTATGGTGTGAAGATACCAGAGCGAGAGTACAGATACTTGTTAGAGAATGAGGGCACTGAGCGTGACCACCTCGAGTAGTCATTAGGAAGTCTACCTTCTCATCAATGACTGACTCGACGCTGCAGTGGTGTGTCTGGTTCTTTAATCTAAGGTGCATCGATAGTTTACCTTGAGGGTGTTATAGTTTGACTACACCATAACTCGGTCTCCTAGCCATTCAAAATCCTGAGGTGTATGTTGGCTATAGCATGTTCATTGTAGGAACTGGATTGCATCAAGATGGAATCTATCTACCTCGGTGGTAGAGGAGCAGCCCTATGATGATCATGAGAATCAAGTCCAGAAGCCCATGGCCATGGCAGAGTGAAATAATAGAAAGAGTTTCTATTTAGGTTTTCACATCGAACTTGAATCGAATGATTACATCATATGATAGAAACTAGGGTTTGACGAGTTCACCTTAACCCTAATTTGATCGGGGCTCAAGATAGAAGAACTTAATCACATAGGTAGCTGCACCAAGAGGTTCGCATTCAGCTCTGATGGGTTGCCACCATATACTGCTAGGTGTCACTGATGGATTTTGGGAGCAATTAGAATGATTTAGATGATCGATCATTCTAGCTGTTCGAATCAGAAGAGTTCTGATCCATCGAAAGGAGTTTCGATGATGTTGATGATAGAGATCATGACATATCCCATTACCATATAGAACTAAACCTAATTGGATCACATAAACAAGGGTTTGAATCTAGTGATCATCAATTGAACTGATCCAGTTCAATTGATCTGAATGAGATTCAATTAGGTTCAAGAAAATCGTGCTAGCACTCGATTGAACTAACGTTCTTCTTTTACTATCATAAATAGTTGTCCTGACTGAGCCAAAGGAGTTTGTGCTCGATCAAAGGCTTTACTTGGTCTGACTGGAGCCTGTCCAGGTTAAAAAAGGGTGGTCTTATTTTGCAAGATAATACCTACCATTTTTGGTCACCTGCCATTCCTCGTCCTTTGACTTTGGTCAAAAGTTGACCTTTGACTGGTCAAATATTGACCATTGATACTTTGACTTCTATCCACATGTCATGCACCTATTGGAGAGCTGGTGGGGCTTGTCCCTTTGCCAGAAACTGGCAAGGAGGAGGGTGCACGCTACCCTTGGCGTGCGCCCAAGCTTGAGGCACCCAGGAGTCCCTGTTGGATAGGGACTCCATCTCCTTATTAGATTCTGATTAGACTCCTCCTAAGAACCAACTTTGACTGGTCTTATGTGCCATCTAAGGATGAATCCAAGGGACTCTATTTTCATCAATCAGATTTAGATCTGATTTCACAAAGGGTTGTGATTGGTTGGGATGAAGAGGAGTTGGATCATGCATAGTCTATAAATAAGACCCTGCGCCCAACTCAAAAAAAAATAAAAAAGAATAATTCTTTACACCCCAAGGCTGCCTCTCTCATTCTCCTCTATGCCAAGTTCATCTTCTCCCCCTCCTCTCCATGCCCAAAGAAGTTTGGGATCTTAGTTGGTGCAATCTAGGCGAGAGAAAGGCGATAGAAAGCTAGAAGGCTGCGCTGCTGCAAAGGACAACTGCTGATCTTCGAAAGCTATTTTGAAGATCCTCCAAATCAGATTCAGATCTTAATTTTTGGAGATGTGATAGAGAAGAAGAGGATCTCCAGATTTAGTCTGAGTGGATACCGATAGAGGCCAGGCACTTGCGTGGCTAGATCCAGAACCTTCCACTGCTTACAGGATCATCAATGGGTAATAGGATTACCCTACATCAAGATAAATTAAATCTAATTTAATTTATCTATATTTTATTTTAATTATTAAAATAATAAAAATTAGATCTAAAATATTTTAGATCTGATTTAGATCAAAATTTTTTTTTTGAAATATATCTCTTGATCCGATCAGATCTTGAACGAACCTGGTCTAGAAAAATCAGGATTTTCCTTCAATTGGTATCAGAGCCAAGGTTCTAAAGTATTTAGATCTAATTTTAAATTTATTTTAATTAAAAAATAAGTGAATTTTAGATGTCACATGAGATGTGATCAGATCTAAAATCAGAAAAATTAAAATTAAATGATTTGGATCTAAGATTAGAAAATATGCATGACTAGTTCTAAAATAGAATAGTTCTATAGAATAGTCTTGCATGTTTATAATTTAATTTGATTAAATTATATTTTAGATCTATTTATTTACTATTTTTTGATATTATAATTATTATAATAATATCTAAAAAATAGTAAATAAAAATTATTTAATTTTAACATCATATGAGATATGATTGATGCATGTCTAGACTAGTTGTAGAATAGTTCTACATAGTTGTCTAGATTAGAGTTTATTTTGATAAGATCAATTTAAATCTAATTTTTTAGATTATTATGAGATAATTTAGATATGAAAATATGCATGATTCGATACATGAGATGTATGCAAAATATGCCATGATTAGATCTAATTTGTATATGAGATATATGATATAGATCTAAAACTTATTTTGTAGTATTACATGTTCCTGATTAAGGCGTTCCTCTTAGCCGTCCAATCATAAGAATGAAGAAGGATTTAAAGGCCCTCTCCTCCCATCCGATGGGGTGTTCTTATGATGTGTAGGGGTGCTGCACGTTCGTCCTTAATCAGAAATCCAAAACTTACTTTCTGCAAAACCCTAGATCCTGAAACCCTAGGATTTATTGTGCATATTTTATTTATGAACCCTACTTAATTAAGAATTAAGATTATGGAAATATTAATTAGGTCTAATAATTAAGAATTTTAGATCTAAGACATATTCATAATACTGGGTTCGGGCTTGGGTAGCTCAATTAGGTCTAAGCGGTTGATCAAACCAAATCAAGAGTTGGTTAGATGGGATCAACAATGCTTAAATTGACCAGCCTAATAGGATTAAGTCTGGGTCAAGATCGAGTCACGATCAAGCAAGACCTAATTAGGCTCAGAGGTTAGAGTCTGGATTGTAGGCTAACCCAATTGGTTCTGGCTCAATAATTTGGTGTCTAAGGTAAGTTTGGCACATACGATCGACTGATTTTTAATTGGGAGCTACTCGACCTGAATGCATTCTTGTACGAGTTAATGGCATATCCCTTCCACCGGTCTCACTTACCTGGCCATATCTATTGACTCAGTTTCTGATTTGAGGTGGTCAATAATCCGAGCTAACCCATGCCACTAGGTTAGTCATAATTGTTATGACTATGACAAGTCTAGTTTAATGAGACCTGAATCAATTCTTCCCTAAGAAAAGATTAAGTCTGAGGTCTTCCACCATTGTAGATGTGCGGGCCCTTCCCGGGGTTGATTGTTCTCGGCTGGATACAGTGGCTCAGTTGCACCGAGAAGATGCAACCATGTCTATTAGGCATTGGATGCTATGGGCTGGAGGATGAGTTGGGCTCAATATTTCGGATACGGTGAGAGACTCAATTAGGAATCCAGTCTATGCAAATGGTGGATCTGACTTAACTAAGGAGTGGATCAATATTTCTGGATATGGTGAGATTCATGAATTAGAGACCAAGTTTGGGTGCACCATGATTAGAGAATCATTGAACAAGAGTTGTTCACTCATTGGCTAACCCATCACCAATAACTGTTAGGTGAGGTGATGAGTCAGTTGGTGAGACCGCACCACCTACTAGAAATCATTAATCATGAAGATTTTTGCATCTCTATAGAGGGAGTGTAGGGATTCGAGAAAATAGTGGAAGCTAATTTGTTTAAAAATAAAATTCCTAAATAAATTGGTCAAGTCATAATTACAGTATCTAACTAGAATCTTTGACTCTTTACAGAAAAATGTCTGCGTCCAATCCCATTAGCACGTATCCTGGACACACATAGACTGACCGGATCTAATTATAAAGATTGGCTCAGAAACTATAAAATCATTTTGGGTTTTGAGAAGTTAACCCATGTATTGGATCAGGATCCTCCCACCTTACCAGTCCGTCCATCCGCTGAACAGAGAGCATCTCTGGAAAAATGGATAGACGAAGATAATAAGGCCAGATATTACATGTTGGGCTCGATGTCTGATGAGCTCCAGTGCCAACATGAAGATATCAGAACTGCTCGCCAAATGTTGGCTCACCTGCAAGAGATGTTTGGTGAACAGAGTCGCACAGCCAAGTATCAAGTTACAAAATGACTTTTTAAGGCTAAGATGCATGATGGGCAGTCAGTCCAAGATGACTGTCTGATGATGATCAAGGACTTGGAAGAGCTTGAGAAGCTCGGTGTGAAGTTAGACTTGGATCTGTAGAACGATGTTATTCTGCAATCCTTGACTGATGCATATGGGCAATTCATCATGAATTACCACATGCATAAACTTCAAAATTCCTTGGTCGAATTAATGAACATGCTGGTCACCACTGAGCTTTCTATGAAAGATTCTAAAGGCTCAGTTCTTACTATGGAACAGACTTCTTCCAAAAGAAACTCTTCTAAAAAAAAAAAGAAGTCTGCAAAAAAGCAGAAGGTGAAAGGAGGAAAGAAGAAGAAGGCAGAGCCAAAGAAGAAGGCCACTGTCAAAGGAAAGTATTTTAATTGTAACAGCGACGGCCACTGAAAGTGGAACTGCCCTACTTATCTGGCCATCCTGAAGAACAAGAAGGAAGGTCCTTCTAGAGGTATGCTCGTTATTGAGTCTAACCTTACGGTTTCTTCTTCATCTAGTTGGGTGCTTGACTCTGGTTCTAGTGCTCATCTGTGCACTTCCATGCAAGGTCTTAAGGATAGCAGGAGGCTGAGGGATGGAGACATGATCCTACGCATCGAAAATAGAGCAAGAGTTGCTACAGTGGCAGTGGAAATATATCCTCTTCGATTACCATCTGATTTAGACTTAGTTTTGAAAGACTATTATTATGTGCCTGCAGCTAGCAGGAATTTGATTTCTGTTTCATGCTTAGCGCTAGAAGGCTATGCGATTACCTTCTTTAAGGACCATTGTAACATTCTTTATGAAAAAAATAAAATTACAAATGGTTTTCTTATTAACGGTCTATATCAGCTACATATTGATGTATCTATTCTAACCATCGAGCAAAATATGAATGCCAAACGACCTAGGGATAGTCCAAACGATAGGTATCTATGGCACCTGAAATTAGGTCATATAGTAGAAGATAGGATCAACAAATTGGAGAAAAATGGGCTATTGAGTCCTTTGACTTTTGAGTCATATCCAACTTGTGAATCTTGTCTTCAAGACAAAATGACTAAACTTTCTTTTGTATGACATGGGAAAAGGGCCACAGATCTCCTTGCTCTAGTACATAGTAATGTGTGCGGCCCATTTGATGTACCGACTAGAGATAATTTTGTCTACTTCATTACCTTTATCGATGATCTATCTAGGTATGGATATGTGTATCCTATGAGACACAAGTCTGAAGCTTTTGAAAAGTTCAAAGAATTCAGATATGAAGTAGAAAAATAGACTGAAAAACCCATTAAGATTTTTCAATCAGATCGAGGAGGTGAATACCTTAGTCGAAAATTTTTAGACTATCTCAAGAAAAATGACATAGTCTCTCAATGGACTCCACCAGGAATACCTTAACTCAATGAGATTTCAGAACGGAGAAATCGTACTCTATTGGATATTGTCCGATCTATGATGAGCTTCACAGACCTTCCTAATTTTCTTTGTGGACACTCATTGTTAACTTCAATTTATATACTGAATAGGGTTCCCCCTAAAACTGTTTCTACCATACCGTATGAGATATGGCACGGTAAGAAACCAAGTCTGAGTCATCTCAGAATTTTGGTATGTCCGGCTCATGTCAAAAGACAACAAGCGGACAAGTTAGAGTTTAGGTCCTTCAGAGCTCGATTCATAG
The DNA here is from genome assembly GCA_006176705.1 of Cocos nucifera. Lineage (NCBI taxonomy): Eukaryota > Viridiplantae > Streptophyta > Magnoliopsida > Arecales > Arecaceae > Cocos > Cocos nucifera. The sequence goes on along the minus strand of QRFJ01003160.1, from coordinate 8,501 downwards.
GATATCCTAAAAAGTCATTAGGATATTATTTCTACATTCCAGAAGACCACAATATGATTATGAGTCAACATGCCATCTTTCTTGAAAAATAGTTTATTCAAGATAGCGGCATTGGAAAGTAGATTAAGCTTGATGAGAAAGTCTCATAAGTACAATGAGCTAAGGACTAATTGGAACCAAATCAGACAATGCGGTAGACCCACTTACAAAGTCGTTGGGACAACAAAAAATCGAAGCCCACCTTGAGAAGATGGGACTTAGACTTGTAGCCAATTGGCTTTAGGATAAGTGGAAGATTGTTAGATATATGTGTCCTAGAAGCCAGAATTGGCTGACACTTGTAATACACTTTTAGGGGAAAAATTATAATTTTGACTATAATCAATAAAATGGGTTATTTTCTATCACATGTGTATTTAGTGTCTGTGATACATCCTTTGAGTTATTGGTAATGATAATTCATATTTTCAAGAGTTAAAAATTTAAGACATGAATAATCATTATTAACTCATAAAATGCTTCCAACCATAGGATCATCATAAGGATGGTGATTGATCCAGAAGGTTGGTGTACAATCGCTTCTCTTTAGTAGATGAGTCTTGAGTCTACGGTGTGGAGACACCGAAGTGAGAGTATAGATACTCGTTAGAGAACGAGGGCACTGAGCATGACCACCTCGAGTAGTCATTAGGAAGTCTACCTTCTCGTCAATGACTGACTCGATGCTGCAGTGGTGTGTCCGGTTCTTTGATCTGAGGTGCATTGGCAGTTCATCTTAACGGTGTTATAGTTTGACTACTCCATAACTCAGTCTTCTAGCCTTTCGAAACCCTAAGGTGTTTGTTGGCTATAGCATGTTCATTGTTGGAACTGGACTGCATCAAGATGGAATCTATCTACCTCGGTGGTAGAGGAGCAGTCCTATGATGATCATGAGAATCAAGTCCAGAAGCTCATGGCCATGATAGAGTGAAATAATAGAAAGAGTTTCTATTTAGGTTTTCACATCGAACTTGAATTGATTGATTACATCGTTTGACAGAAACTAGGGTTTGATGAGTTCACCTTAACCCTAATTTGATCGGAGCTCAAGATGGAAGAACTTAATCACATAGGTAGCTACACCAAGAGGTTCGTATTCAGCTCTGATGGATTGCCACCATATACTGCTAGGTGTCACTGGTGGATTTTGGGAGCAATTAGAATGATTTAGATGATCGATCATTCTAGCTGTTCGAATCAAAAGAGTTCTGATCCATCGAAAGAAGTTTCGATGATGTCGATGATAGAGATTATGACATATCTCATTATCATACAGAACTAAATCTAACTGGGTCACACAAATAAGGGTTTGAATCTAGTGATTATCAATTGAACTGATCCAGTTCAATTGATCTGAATGAGATTCAATTTGGTTCAAGAAAATCGTGTTAGCACTCGATTGAACCTAACGTTCTTCTTTTACTATCATAAATAGTTATCTTGACTGAGCCAAAGGAGTTTGCGCTCGATCAGAGGCCTTCACTTGGTCTGACTGGAGCCTGTCCAGGTCAGAAAAGGATTGTCTTATTTTGTAAGATAATACCTGCCATTTTTGGTCACCTGCCATTTCTCGTCCTTTGACTTTGGTCAAAAGTTAACCTTTGATTGGTCAAATGTTGACCATTGACACTTTGACTTCTGTCCACATATCACATATCTATTAGAGAGTTGGTGGGGCTTGTCCCCTTGTCAGAAATTGGCAAGGGGGAGGGAGCACGCCAAGGGTAGCGTGCGCCCAAGCTTGAGGCGCCCAGGAGTCCCTGTTGGACAGGGACTCCACCTCCTTATTGGATTCTGATTAGACTCCTCCTAAGAACCAACTTTGATTGGTCTTAGGCCATCTAAGGATGAATCCAAGGGACTCTATTTTCACCAATCAGATTTAGATCTGATTTCACAAAGAGTTGTGATTGGTTGGGATGAAGAGGAGTTGGATTATGCATAGTCTATAAATAAGACCTTGCGCCCAACTCAAAAAAAAAGAGAGTAATTCTCTACGCCCCAAGGCTGCCTCTCTCTTTCTCTTCCATGCCAAGTTCATCTTCTCCCTCTCCTCTCCATGCCCAAAGAAGTTTGGGATCTTAGTTGGTGCATCTAGACGAGAGAAAGGCGATAGAATGCTCAGAGGTGCACTGTAGCAAAGGACAACTGCTGATCTTCAAAAGCTATTTTGAAGATCCTCCAAATTAGATTCAGATCTGATTTTTGGAGATGTGATAGAGAAGAAGAGGATCTCCAGATCTAGCCTGAGTGGATACTGTTAGAGATCAGGCACTTGCGTGGCTAGATCCAGAACCTTCCACTGCTTACAGGATCATCAATGGGTAATAGGATTACCATACATCAAGGTAAATTAAATTTGATTTAATTTATCTATATTTTATTTTAATTATTAGAATAATAAAAATCAGATCTGAAATATTTCAGATCTAATTTGGATCAAAGAGAAAAGTTTTGAAATATATCTCTTGATCCGATCAGATCTGAACGAATCTGGTCTAGAAAATTAGGATTTTCCTTCAATAAATCTATGCTTGGTGGCTCACAACAATGAGGTAAACACTGAGAACTCTTCCAAATTTTCTTTTGATGAATTATTTGAAGCCTTTAATGACTTAATGAATAGATTTAAGAAATTAAAGCTGAAAAACAAGAAACTCAAAAAATCTAATCTTCTTTTAGCTAATGAAAAGAATAAATTCTTATTAGAAAAAAAAGATATTTTAAGAGAAAAGGATACTTTGGCTAAAGTTAAAGAAATGTATCTCAAATCTGAAAAATCTTTAGTTGAAGAACTTGTTAAGTTGAATAAGACGCTTGAGAATTTTGTTGAAGAAAAGAAAACTTTAGTTGACAAAAACAAACTCTTTCAAATTTAAAAATTCTAGTCAAAGAAAAGAAAAGTTTTTAAATCTAAAAAATATTTTTGAAAGAAATATTAAAATTAAGAAAAGAGATTGAAAATTTAAAATTCATGCTTGAAAAGTTTACACTTGGATCACAAAAGTTTTAAGCAATATTAAACAATCAAAAAGCTATTTTTGACAAAGCGGGAAATAGTTATAATTCATTGAGAAAATAGAAATTTATTAAAAACATGTTTAGCAAAGCTTCATTTAAAAATCATTCAATTATATATATTAAATGTAATAAAGTAGGCCATAAAATTTTTGAATATAATTTTAAAAGAATTAGCCAAACTTTGATTAAACAAATTTGGGTTCCAAAGGAAACCTTGAATACTAACTCCTATGGATTCGAGATTACTTGGGTATCAAAAGTCATTCAGTGACATTGCAGGTACACTAAGCATCTAAATGAAATGAAAGGAAGAAAATTTTTATGGATGCCTTGGAAATGAAAAGAGATGGGTATTGTGAAGAAAAATCCTGATTTTTCAGACTAGGTTCATTCAGATTTGATCGGATCAAGAGATATATTTCAAAATTTTTTTCTTTGATCCAAATTAGATCTGGAATGCTTCAAATCTAATTTTTATTATTCTAATAATTAAAATAAAATATAGATAAATTAAATTAAATTAAATTTACCTTGATGTAGGGTAATGCTATTATCCGTTGATGATCCTGTAAGCAGCAGAAGATTCTGGATCTAGCCACGCAAGTGCCTGGCCTTTACTGGTATCCACTCAGGTTGAATTTAGAGATCCTCTTCTTCTCTATCATATCTCCAAAAGTTAGATTTGAATCAGATTTAGAGGATCTTCAAAATAGCTTTTGAAGATCAGCAGTTATCCTTTACAGCAGCGCAGCTTTCTAGCTTTCTATCGCCTTACTTTTGCCTAGATTGCATCAACTAAGATCCCAAACTTCTTTGGGCATGGAGAGGAGAGAGAGAAGATGAACTTGGCATGGAGGAAGAGAGAGGTAGCTTTGGGGTGTAGAGAATTATTCTCTCCTTTGAGTTGGGCGCAGGGTCATATTTATAGACTATGCGTGATCCAACTGCTCTTCATCCCAACCAATCATAATCCTTTATGAAATCAGATCTAAATTTGATTAGTGGGAATAAAGTTCCTTGGATTCATCCTTAGATGGTGCCTAAGACCAATCAAAGTTGGTTCTTAGGAGGAGTCTAATCAGAATCCAATAAGGAGATGGAATCCCTATCCAACAGGGACTCATGGGCACCTCAAGCTTGGGCGCACGCCACCCTTGGCGTGTGCCCTCCTCCTTGTCAATTTCTGGAAAGGGGAAAAGCCCCTACCAGCTCTCCAATAGGTGCATAACACATGGACAGAAGTCAAAGTATCAATGGTCAATATTTGACTAGTCAAAGGATAACTTTTGACCAAAGTCAAAGGAGAGAAATGGCAGGTGATAAAAAATGCAGGTATTTATCTTACAAAATAAGACAACCTTTTTGACCTGGAACAGACTCCAACATAGACCAAGTGAAGGCCTCTGATCGAGCACAAACTTCTTTGGCTTAGTTAGGATAACTATTTATGATAGTAAAAGAAGAACGTTAGGTTCAATTGAGTGCTAGCACGATTTTCTTGAATCTAATTGAATCTCATTCAGATCAATTGAACTGGATCAGTTCAATTGATAATCACTAAATTCAAACCCTTATTTGTGTGATCCAGTTAGGTTAGTTCTGTATGGTAATGGGATATGTTCATGATCTCTATCATGAATCATCAGAAACTCTTTGATGGATCAAAACTCTTCTTGATTCGAACAGCTAAGAATGATCAATCACCTAAATCATTCTAATTGCTCCCAAAATCCACCAGTGACACCTAGCAGTATATGATGGCAACCCATCAGAGCTGAATGCGAACTCTCTTGGTGCAGCTACTCTGTGTGATTAAGTTCTTTTATCTTGAGCTGATCAGATTAGGGGTTAAGATGAACTCATCAAACCTAGTTTCTATCATATGATGTAATCATTCAATTCAATCCAATGTGAAAAACCTAATAGAAACTCTTTCTATTATTTCACTCTATCATGGCCATGGGCTTCTAGGACTTAATTCTCATGATCATCATAGGGCTGCTCCCTACCACCGAGGTAGATAGATTCATCTTGATGCAATCCAGTTCCTAACAATGAACATGCTTAGCAACATATACCTCAGAGTTCCGAATGCTAGGAGATCGAGTTATTGTGTATCAAACTATAACACCTTCAAGGATGAACTACCATTGGCACCTCAGGTCAAAGAATCAGACAACACCACTATAGCATCGAGTCAGTCATATGACGAGAAGGTAGACTTCCTAATGATACTCGAGGTGGTCACGCTCAGTGCCTCGTTCTCTAATGAGTACCTATACTCTCACTTCGATGTTCCAACCATAGACTCAGACTCATCTACTAAGAGAAGCGATTGTAACCAACTTCTGGATCAATAACCATCCTCTATGATGATATGGCGGAAGCATTTTATGAGTTAATAATGATTATTCATTTTTAAATTTTCAACTTCTTGAAAATAGTGAATTATCATTACCATTAACTCAAAGATGTATTCACAGACCTACATAATCCTGTGATAGAAAATAACCATTTTATTGATTATAAGTCAAAATTATAATTTTGCCCACAGAAGTGTATTACAAGTGTCAGCCAATTCTGGTCTAGGGTACATATAAACATTCTTCCCACTTGTCCTAAAGCCATGGCTACAAGTCTAAGTCCCATCTTCTTAAGGTGGGGCTTCAATTTTCTGTTTGTCCCAGACTTTGTAAGTGGGTCTACGCATTGTCTGCGAAATTGATCTCTCTTGACTTCGACGTACACCCTTATCTCGAGGTAATCGTTGGATGAGGTGTATCACCCTTAATGTGCTTGGATTTTCTGATGAGACCTCGGCTCCTTAGCAAGGGATATGGGCGCTATTGTTGTCGCAGTTACAGAGAAATGGCATTATGGCATTACTCTAATTTCTGCAGCAAACTTCTATATACTAGAATGCTTCCTTTGCAGGCTCTGATGCAGCAATATATTCTTGTTTCCATGGAGTTAATCTGCTATTCACGGTTTGTAGTGGAACTCTTTAGCTGACAGCACCACATTACACACAAACAAAGCTCCACATAAATGTCGACTTTCAATATTACATCGGATTATGAGAATCTGAGTCGTGGTTTCCCATAGACTTGGAGTTTCCGTTACAAAGACCAACATCATATCCTTTGTTCTTCTTAGTACTAAGAGATACATTTCATAGACGTCCAGTATTCTTTACCTGAATTGACTTGGATATCTGCTTGGACACCACAACATGGGCTATATCAGATCGATGTACATAGCATGGCATACATGAGGCTCCCTATTGCAAGCGATAAGGGATCTTGCTCATGTGTTCTTATTTCCTCAGGTGTGCTAGGGCAAATCTGTCTTGGAAAGATGAATACTCATGTCTGAAGGGGATTTAATCATCTCTTAGAGTTAGTCCATTACTAAACCTCTTTAAGTACTCCTCATATATTAACATCTTCTGTGAAAGTCCTAGCATCCTATTCGGTGCCTATCCTTATAGACCTTCAATTCCTAAGAAATAAGGATAGCCTTCACCCTACGGTTTTGATGGGAGAATTTTATTGAAAACCATATTTTGACGGTCGTCAACATTGGGAATATTATTTTCTAATAAGGAAGGATGTCATCACTTACAACACTGAGAAGACAACAGTGCGTTTCCCACTTGACCTTTTTTGAAGACACACGGTTCTTCTTCATTTTTGATGAAACCAAACATTTTGATCACATTCATTGAAATAGTGTTCCGAGCTCCGAGATGCTTGCTTAAGTCCATATACGGACATTTTGCAGTTTGCAAACTTTGATCAGTATCACTTGGATGTTGAAACCAGCGGGCTGTCTCCATATAGAATATCTTTCTCAAGATATTCCATTAGGAATATCGTTTTCACGTCTATTTCGCCATATTTCATAATCAAAATAGCTTGCAACGGCAAGCAATGTGCGGATTGGATTTTAGCATGTCCCTGGAAGAAAAGTATATCCTGATAGTTAATGCACTCACATTGACAAGTTGAATACTAAACTCTAACTTGTCTCTTGCTTCATTGTCTGTTGACATTGAGCGGACAATCTAAATTTTGAGATGACTCGACTTGGTTTCCTTATCTGCTGTGTCATATCTCAATACGGTTATGGTAGGAAAACGTTTTAGAGGGATCCTATTCAGTTAGAAAATTTGAGTTAATAATGAGTGTCCAAAGAAAATCAGGAGATCGTGAAGCTCATCTGGATAAGGACTATATCTAATAGAGTCCGGATATTCTCCATTCTGAAATCCCTTGAGTTGAGGTGTTCCTGGTGGGAGTCCACTGAGAGACTATGCATTTTTCTTGAGATAGTCTAGGAATTTTTGGGCTAAGATATTCACCTTGCTCGGATCTGATCGTAAGAACCTTATGGCTTTTTAGTATATTTTTCTACTTCATGTCTGAATTTTTTGAACTTTTCAAAGCTTAGACTGTATCTCATAAGATACACATACCCATACTGGATAGATCATTGGTTAAAGGTAATGAAATTTAGACAAAATTGTCTCTAGCTGGACATCAAATGGGCCGCACACATCAGTATGTACTAGGACAAGGAGAATCTGTGGCCCTTTCCCCATATCCTACAAAAGGAAGTTTAGTCATTTTGTCTTGAAGACAAGAATCATAAGTGGATATGACTCGAAGTACACGGTACTCACTAGCCCATTTTTCTCTAATTTTGTTGATCTATTCTTTCTACTATATGGACCTAATCTTAGGTGCCATAATACTATCATTTGGACTATCCCTAGGTTCATTTGGCATTCATGTTTTGCTCATAGTTAGATAGATACATCTCAATATGTTAGCTGATAAAGTCAGATTAATAAGAAAACAATTGCAATTTTATTTCTTTCATAAAGATGTTACATGGTTCTTAAGAAGGTTAATCGCATAGCCTTCTAGTGCTAAGCATGAAATAGAAATCAATTCCTTCTAGATGCAGAAACATAAGTAAATAGTGCTTTCAAAACTAATCTAATATCAGATGTAGTAAGGGGTGTATGTACCATTTGCCCACCGTAGCAACTTTGCTCTATTTTCGATGCTAGGATTTTCATGTCTCCATCCTCAGCTCCTGCTATCCATTCAGACCCTACATGGAAGTGCATTAGATAAGGCCATAGAACCATAGTCAAGCACCCAAATAGGATGTCAGAGAAACATAAGGTTAGACTAATAACGAGCATACTCCAAAAGATCTCCTTTCTATTCGTTCAGGGTGGCTAAGGTAAGTAGGACAGTTTCGCTTGCAGTTGCGTCGCTTTGTAATGGAAATATTTTCTTTACAGCGGCTTCTTCTTTGGCTCTTCCTTTTCTTTCTTTCTCCCTCCACCTTCTGCTTTTTTTGCAGGCTTTTTTTCTTTCAAGAAGACATTTCTTTTGGAAGAGATCTGCTTCTCTTTTTTTTTT
>QRFJ01003159.1:57220-186445 GCA_006176705.1 Cocos nucifera | reverse complement strand
TCTAAGCTTTGAATGTCCTCCACATTTCCATTCTGCAACAATCTTTCTCTTGTAGATCCATTTACACCCAATAGGTACTATACCTTCTGGTGAATCTACCAAGGTCCAGACTTGGTTTGAGTGCATCGAATCAATTTCTGACTTCATTGCCTCTAACTATTTCTCAGAGTCGATATCTGATATCGCCTCATTATAGGTTTTTAGATCATCACCATGAACCCCATTACCTACGAGGAACATTTTCTCAATATCCTCTGAAATAGTACCTAAGTACCTCTCCGGGGGATGGGAAATCCTTTCCGATCTATGAGGTGGAGGAGGTAGTGTATGGATTGACTTAACCTGATTTGGTTCCATTTGGTCCTTAGCTTGTTGCTCTTATGAGACTTTCTCATCGAGCTTGATCCACTTTTCAATGCCACTATCTTGAATAAACTATTTTTCAAGAAAGATGGCATGTTGATTCACAATCATATTGTGATCTTCTAGAATGTAGAAATAATATCCTAATGACTCTTTAGGATATCCTATGAACTGAGCTCTGAAGAACCTAAAGTCTAACTTGTCCGCTTGTTGTCTTTTGATATGAGCCGGACAACCCCAAATTCTGAGATGACTCGAACTTGGTTTCTTACCATGCCATATCTCATACAGTATGGTAGGAATGGTTTTAGAAGAAATCCTATTCAGTAAGTATATTACAGTTAACAAACAATATCCCCAAAGAAAATCAGGAAGGTTTGTGAAGCTCATCATGGATCGAACCATATCTAATAGGGTCCGATTCCTCTGTTCTAAGACCCCGTTGAGTTGAGATATTTCTGGTGGAGTCCATTGAGAGACTATACCATTTTTCTTGAGATAGTCCAGGAATTTTTGACTAAGGTATTTACCTCCTCGATCTGATCGAAGAATCTTAATGGATTTTCCAATTTGCTTTTCTACTTCATGTCTGAATTCTTTGAACTTTTTAAAAGCTTTAGACTTGTGTCTCATAAGATACACATACCCATACCTAGATAAATCATCGGTAAAGGTTATGAAGTAGACAAAGTTGCCTCTAGTCGGCACATCAAATGGGCCGCACACATCAGTATGTACTAGGGCAAGAAGATCCATGGCCCTTTCCCCATGTCCTACAAAAGGGAGTTTAGTCATTTTGCCATGAAGATAGAATTCACAAATTGGATATGACTCGAAAGTCAACGGACTCAATAGCCAATTTTCTCCAATTTGTTAACCCTATCTTCTGCTATATGACCTAATCTTAGGTGCCATAGATACCTATCATTAGGACTATCCCTAGGACATTTTGATTTTATGGCATTCACATTTTGCTCGAAATTAAAAATAGATACATCAATATGTAACTGATAAAGACCATTAATAAGAAAACCACTTGTAATTTTATTTCTTTCATAAAGAATATTACAATGGTCCTTAAGAAAACTAATTACATAGCCTTCTAATGCAAGGCAAGAAATAGAAATCAAATTCCTACTTGCTTGCAGGCACATAATAACAATCTTTTAATACTAAAGTCTAAACCAGATGGTAGTCGAAGAGAGTATATTCCCACGACCACAGTAGCAACTCTTGCTCTATTTTCGATGCATAGGAATCATCTCACCATCCCTCAGTCTCCTGCTATCCTCAAGACCCTGCATGGAAGTGCACAAATGAGCACTAGAACCAGAGTCAAGCACCCAACTGGATGCAGAAGAAATCATAAGGTTAGACTCAATAATGAGCATACCTCTAGAAGGACCTGCCTCCTTCTTATTCTTCAGGATGGCCAGGTAAGTAGGGCAGTTCCGCTTCCAGTGGCCGTCATTGTTGCAATGGAAATACTTTTCTTTGTCAGCGGCCTTCTTCTTTCAGCTCTGCCTTTTTCTTCTTTCCTCCTTCCACCTTTTGCTTTTTCACAGACTTCTTCTTCTTTCCAAAAGACTTTCTCTTGGAAGAAGTCCATTCCATAGCAAGCACTTGAGCCTTTAGAACCTTTCATAGGAAAGCTCAGCAGTAACCAGCATGTTCATAAGTTCGGCCAAGGAATTTTGAAGTTTATGCATATGGTAGTTCATGATGAACTGCCCATATGCATCAGTCAAGGATTGCAGAATTATATCATTCTGCAGATCCAAGTCCAACCTCACTCCGAGCTTCTCAAGCTCTTCCAAGTCCTTGATCATCATCAGACAATGATCTTGGACTGACTGCCCATCGCGCATCTTAGCCTTGAACAGTCATTTAGTGACTTGATACTTGGCTGCATGACTCTGTTCACCAAACATCTCCTATAGGTGAGCCAACATTTGGCGAGCAGTCTTGATATCTTCATGTTGGCACTGAAGCTCATCAGACATCGAGCCCAACATGTAGTATCTGGCCTTGTTATCTTCGTCCATCCACTTATCCAAGAGACGCTCTCTATTCAGCGGATGGATGAGCTAGTAAGGTGGGAGGGTCCTGGTCCAATACATGAGTTAACTTCTCAGAACCCAAAATGATTTTAAAGTTTTAGAGCCAATCCTTGTAATTTGGTCTGGTCAGTCTATGGGTGTCCAGAATTCATGCTAGTGGGTTGGATGCAGACATCTTCCTATAGAGAGTCAAAGTTTCTAGTTAGATATTTATAATTAAGACTTAACCAATTTATTTAAAAATTTTATTTTAAAATAAATTAGCTTTCACTATTTTCTTGGATCTCTACACTCCCTCTGTAGAGATGCAAAAATCTTCACGATTACTGATTTCTAGTGGATGGTGCGGTCCCACCAACTGACTCATCACCTCACCTAACAGTTATTGGTGATGGGTTAGCCAATGAGTGAACAACTCTTATTCAATGATTCTCTAATCATGATGCACCCAAACTTGGTCTCTAATTCATGAATCTCACCATGTCCAGAATATTGATCCACTCCTTAGTTAAGTCAGACCCACCATTTGCACAGATTGGATTCCTAATTGAGTCTCTCACCGTATCCAAAATATTGAGCCCAATCCATCCTCCAGCCTGTAGCATCCAATGCCTAATAGACATGGTTGCATCTTTTCCGATGCAACTTGAGCCACTTGTAACCAGCCGAGAATAATCAACCCTGGAAAGGGCCCGCACATCTACAATGGTGGAAGACCTTAGACTTAATCTTTTCTTAGGGAGATTTGATTTAGGTCTCATTAAACTAGACTTGACATAGTCATAACCATTATGACTAACCTAGTGGCATGGGTTAGCTCGGATTATTGACCACCTTAGATCAAAATTGAGTCAACAAACATGGCCAAGGTAAGTGAGACCGATGGAAGGGATATGCCATTAACTCGACAAGAACGCATTCGAGTCGAGTAGCTCCCAATTAAAAATCAATCAATCGTATCTGCCAAACTTACCTTAGACACCAAATTGTTGAGACAGAACCAATCAGATTAGCCTACAATCCAGACTCTAACCACTGAGCCTAATTAGGTCTTAGCTTGATCGATCACTCATGTGACTCAATCTTGACCCAGACTTAATCCTATTAGGCTGGTCAATTTAAGCATTATTGATCCCATCTAACCAACTCTTGATTCGGTTTGATCAACTGCTAGACCTAATTGAGCTACCTAAGTCCGAACCTAGATTTATGAATATGTCTTAGATTTAAAATTCTTAATTTTAGACCTAATTGATATTTCATAAGCTTAATTCTTAATTAAGTCAGGGTTCTTAAACAAAATATGTAAATAAGATCCTAGAGTTTCAAGATCTAGGGTTTTGCAGAAAGTAAGTTTTCAATTTCTGATTAAGGACAAACGTGCAGCACCCCTACACATCATAAGAACACCCCATCGAATGGAAGGAGAGGGTCTTTAAGTCCTACTTTGCTCTTATGACCAGACGGCCAAGGAGAATGTCCTAATCAAAAATACAACTAATCTACAAAAAAAAAAAATTAGATCTAAGCATATATCTCATATAAAAGATCTAACTAAAACATGTTTTGTATATATCACATATATCATGCATGCATATTTTTTAGATCTAAATTATCTCATAATCATCTGAAAAATTAAATTTAAATTTGATCTTATCAAATAAAATTTAATCTAGACCTATTTGCAGAACTATTCTACAACTAGTCTAAACATGCAACTATCATATCTCATATGAACAAATTAATTTTATTTTATTTTCTATTTTCACATCTGATTATAACATTTATAATATCAAAAAATAGAAAATAAATAGATCCAAAAATTATATTTAATCAAATAAAAATATGATTATACTAGACTACACATAGAATAATTCTATTCCTAGTCTAGTTATGTATCTCATATATATTAGATCTAGATAAATTAATTTTAATTTTTTATTTTTTGATTTTAGATCTAATCATATTTCATGTGATATCTAAAATTACTAATTAATTAGATTAAATTAGATCTAAATAAATTTAATAAGAACCTGGCTCTAATACCAGTTGAAGAAAAATTCTGAATTTCTCGGGTCAGATTCGTTCAGATCTGATTGGATCGAGAGGCATATTTCAAAAATTTTTCTCTTAGATCTAAATCAGATCTAACACTTTTTAGATCTAATTTATGATCTGATAATTAAAAAAATAAAATTAAATTAATTCTAAATTAATTTTACCTTGATCATGGATAATCTGATTACCCATTGATGATCCTGCGAAAGCTCTGAGGCTCTGGATCTAGACACACAAGCGCCTGACCTCTACTGATATCCACTCGAACTAGATCTGGAGATCTTCTCCTTCTCTTTCTTTTCTTTAAAAATTAAATCTAGATCTGATTTGGAGGATCTTCAAAACTTCTTCTGAAGATTATCCGTCGTCTCTACAGTAGTGCTGTCTTCTTCCTTTTTCGTTAGCTTTTTCTTACCTGACTCGCACTAATCTAAAGGATCCAACTTTCTTGGGAATGGGGAGGAGAGAGAGGGCCAGATGTTGGCATGGAGAAGAGAGATGGGTAGCCTTGGGGCGTGGTTAGGAGAGAAGTTCTTAAAAATGGGCGCAGATAGGGTCTATTTATATACTCTGCTGCACCATATAGTGCTACATCACCCCGACCAATCACGTTGCTTCGTTTAATTAGATCTAAATTTGATTGGTGGGATGAGAGACCCATGGATTCATCCTAAGGTAGCGCCTAAGATTGGTCAAAGTTTATAGGTGAGGGTCACCTAGTTTGAATTCAATAAGCAACCTAGAGTCCCATCTGTATGGGACTCCAGCATCCCTATCCATGGGCACACGCCATCCTAGGCATGCGGCCCCTTTCTTTCCAATTTCTAGAGAGGGGACAAGCCCCTATCTACTCTTCAATAAGTACGTGATACATGGGCAGATGTCCAAGGATCAAAGGTCAACATTTGACCAAGTCAAAGTACAAGAATTAAAAGGTGACAAAAAATGGTAGGTGTTGTCTCAAATTTATCTCATAAATTAAGACAACCCTTTTCTGACTTGGACAAGCTCCAGTCAGACCAGGTAAAGATACCTGAGTGAGCACAAACTCATTTGGCTCAGTTGAGATAATTTTTATAATGGGAAAAGGAGAACGTTAGGCTCAATCGTATGCTAGTATGATTTTTTTGAACCTAATTGAATTTTATTCAAATCAACTGAACTGTGTTAGTCCAATTGATGATATCCAGATCCAAATCCTTATTTGTGTGATCCAGTTAGATTCAGTTCTATATGGTAATGGAACATATCATGATTTTCATCATCGATATCATCGAAACTCCTTTTGATAAATCAGAACTCTTCTGATTCAGACAACTAGAATGATCGATCATCAAAATCATTCTAGTTGCTCCCAAAATTCATTAGTAACACCTAGCAATATATGGTGGCAACCCATCAAAACTAAAAATGAACCTCTCGGTGCAGCTACTTGTGTAATTAAGTTCTTTTATCTTGAGCTCCGATCATATTAGGGTTAAGGTGAACTCATCAAATCCTAATTCCTATCATATGATTTAATCATTCGATTCAAGTCCAATATGAAAATCTTAATAGAAACTCTTTCTATTATTTCACACTCTGCCATGGCCATGGGCTTATGGACTTGATTCTCATGATCATCATAGGGCTGCTCCTCTTCTACCGAGGTAGATAGATTTCATCTTGGTGCAATCCAATTTCCACAATGAACATGCTATAGCCAACATATACCTCAGGATTCCGAATGGCTAGGAGACCGAGTCATGGTATAGTCAAACTATAACATCCTTAAGGTAAACTGCCGATGCACCTCAAGTCAAAGAACCAGACACACTACTGCAACATCGAGTCAGTCATCGATGAGAAGATAAACTTTCTTATGACTATTCAAGGTGGTCACACTCAGTGCCCTCATTCTCTAACGAGTACCTGTACTCTCATCCCAGTGTCTCTACACCATAGACTCAAGACTCATCTACTATAAAGAAGTGATTGTATACTAACCTTCTGGATCAATCACCATCCTCATGATAATCCTACGGTCAGGAGCATTTTATGAGTTAATAATGAAAATTCTTATCTTAAATTTTCAACTCTTGAAAATGAGAATTATCATTATCATTAACTCAAGGGATGTATCACAGACACTAAATATACATATGTGATAGAAACTAATCCATTTTATTATTTATAGTTAAAATTATAATTTTGCTCCTAAAAGTGTATTACAAGTGTCAGCCAATTCTGGCTTCTAGGACACACATATCTATCAGGTGTGGTCCCACCAACTGGCTCACCATCTCACCTAACAGTTATTGGTGATGGGTCAACTGATGAGTGGACAATCCTTATCCAATAATTCTCTAATTATGATGCACCTAAATATGATCTCTAATTCATGAAGCTCACCATGTCCGAAATATTGCACCACTCCTTAGTTAAGTCAGATCTACCATTTGCATGAATTAAATTTCTGATTGGGTCTCTCATCATATTCAGAATATTGAGCCCAATCCATCCTCCAATCTGTAGCATTCAATGCCTAATAAACATGGTTGCATCTTTTCAGTGCTACTGAACCACTGTATCCAGTCGAGAACAATCAACTTTGAAAAGAGCCTGCACATCTACAATGGTGGAAGATCTTAGACTTAATATTTTCTTAGAAAGATTTAATTTAGGTTTTTTTAAACTTGACTTGACTTAGTCATAACAATTATGACTAACCTAGTGGCATGGGTTGGCTCGAATTGTTAGCCATCTTAAATCAGAACTATGTCAACACAAATGGCTAGGTAAGTGAGATCAGTGGAAGGGATATGCCATTAACTCAATAAGAATGCATTTAGGTCGAGTAGCTCCCAATTAAAAATCAATCGATCATATTTGCTAGACTTACCTTAAACACCAAATTATCAAATTAGAACCAATCAGGTTAGCCTACAATCCAGGCTCGAACCGCGGAGCCAAATTAGGTCTTGATTTGATCGAGTCATATTTCAATGTGATTTGATATTGACCCAGACTTAATCTTATTAGGTTGGTCAATTCTAAGCTTTCTTTGATCCCATCTAATCAAATCTTGATTTGGTTTGATCAACCACTAGATCTAACTGAGCTACCTAAGCCCGAACCCAATTTTATAAAGATGTCTTAGATCTAAAAATTTATAATTTTTAGATCTAATTAATTTCATAATCTTAATTCTTAATTAAGTTTTGGATTCATGAATAGAACATGATATAAAATCCTAAGATTTCAGTATCTAGGGTTTTGCAGAGAATAAATTTTGATTTCTAATTAAGGACAAACATGCAGCACCCCTACACATCATAAAAACATCCCATAAAATGAAAAGAAAAAACCTTTAAACCCTACTTTGTTCTTATGATCGAACGGCCAAGGAGAGTGCCTTAATTAGAAATATATTTTCTAAAACAAAACTAGTTAGATCTAAATCATATATCATATATACAAAAGATCTAACCTATACATGTCTTGCATACATCTCATGTATCATAACTCAATAAACCATGCATGCTTTTAGATCTGAAATATCATATATTCAATTTAAAAAAGAAAATTTTAAATTTGATCACATCAAAAATAAAACTATCCTAGATATTTTATAGAACTATTCTATAACTAGTCTAAGCATGCATCTTTCATATCTCATATGAATAAATCAAAAATTAAAAACTATATTTTCTATTTTTTAGATCTAGTTAAAATAATTATAATATTAAAAAAATAAAAATAAAATAGATCTAAAATTATATTTAATTAAATTAATGACATGATCATACTAGACTACATATAGAACTATTCTATTCCTAGTCTAGTCATGCATCTTATACATTATATATCTAAATCATATAATTTTTAATTTTTTGATTTTAGATCTAATCACATCTGATGTGATATCTAAAATTATTTAATATCAGATCAAAAAAAAAATTAAATCAGATCTAAAAAAGATTGAAGAACTGCTAACACAGCTTTGATACCAATTGAAGGAAAAATCTAATTTTCTACTATAGGATCATTCAGATCTGATCAGATCTGAGGTAGATTTTTCTACAAAAATTTTTATGATCTAATTAAATCTAAAAATTTTTAGATCTAGTTATGATGATCTAATATTAAAAATTAAAAATTAAATTAAATTAAATTAAATTTTAATTATCTTGTTAAGTAATCTGATTATCCTGCAATGATCCTATTGGTTTCTGAGGTTCTGGAAGGAGCCATGCACGTGCCTGGCCTCTATCGATATGTACTCAAGCAAGATCTAAATGTCTTCTTCTCATGAATCTCTCTTCCAAAGATCAGATCTAAATCTGATCTGTAGATCCTTCAAAATTATTTCTGAAGGCAGCCCATCCATCTCACAAACACCATCGTGTAGATCCTGAATCTTATACCAAAAACCTTGGACCTTCTACTTAGATTTATGCCTAACTTTTTAAGTATGTAGAAGAGAGAGAGAGAGAGAGAGAGAGAGAGAGAGAGAGAGAGAGAGGATAGAGGGGGTGTGGAATATCAGAGGGCCAGCTACTTTGGGCATGGAAAATATTTTGTGCGATCTCTCTACAATGGCATGAGAAAGGTTTCTTAAACCCAATGCCACATAGAGTCTCTCTTTTACCAAATAACCAACTTATTTTATCATTAGGACTTTAGAGATTATTCTTCATGTCAAAACACCAAATCTCATCTGATTTTGTCACCAATATTGATTCAAAAATTGGACGACATGAGTAGATAAGGAAGAGTCCATTGCGCCTAAGACTCTTCCTCAAGAGTTTGATCCAAATCAAACTCTATCAAAACCTAGTCAAACCATCACCATAAATCACAAAATTTGGCACACCCATAGCAACACTCGATTCCTATCACATATCCAAAAATTAAATCAAAACGATTTTTAAAAAATTTTTTAGAAGCATTTGATCAGGTGACCCTCAATTCTCTCAAATAGGTCAACTTTTGACCCTAGTCCAATTGCACTAGGAATGAATTTAATTTCTACAATTTATCTGACTTGGACTTATTCTAGTCAGATGAAAATAAACTCATTCAAGATATAGGAATGAGTCAAATCAAATTTAACTCGATTGCGACTAATTAGAAAGATTACAGAAGGAGAAAGTCAGGTTTAATTGTGTGCTAGCACGATTATCTTGAACCTGATTGGATCTAATCCAAATCAATCAAACTAGGTTAGCTTAATTGATGACATCCAAATCCAAACCCTTATTTGTGTGACCTAGTTAGATTTAGTTTTGTATGATAATGAGATATGTCGTGATCTCTATCATCGACATCATCGAAATACCTTTCGATGGATCAGAACTTTTCTAATTCATATAATTAGAATGATCGATCATCAAAATCATTCTAATTACTCCCAAAATCCATCAATGACACCTAGTAGTATATGATGGCAACCCATCAAAACTAAAAGTAAACCTCTCAGTGTAGCTACCTTTGTGATTGGATTCTTCAATCTTGAGTCTTGACAGGATTAGGGTTAAGATGAACTCGTCAAACCCAACATCCATCATATAAATTAATCATTTGATTCAAGTTCAATATGAAATCCTAATAGAAACTCTTTCTATCATCTTCACTCTGCCATGGCCATGGGCTTAAGAACTCAATCTCATGATTATCATAGGACTACTCCTCATCTACCGAGGTAGATAGATCTTCTTTTAGTATAATCTAATTCCTACAATGAACATGCTATAGCCAACATACACCTCAGAATTTAGAATGGCTAGAAGATTGAGTTATAGTGTAGTCAAACTATAACATCCTCAAAGTGAACTGCTAATGCACCTCAGGTTCAAGAATCAGATACACCACTACAGCATCGAGCCAGTCACCAACGAGAAGGTAGACTTTCTTATGACTGCTCGAGGTGGTCATGCTCAGTGCCTCCATTCTCTAACGAGTACCTATACTCTCACTCTGGTATCTCCATACCATAGACTCAAGACACATCTATCCTAAGGAAGCAATCGTACATCAATCTTTCAGATCGATCACCATCCTCGTGATGATCCTACGATCAAGAGCAGTTTATGAATTAATTATGAAAATTCATATCTTAAATTTTCAACTCTTGAAAATATGAATTATCATTACCATTAACTCAAAGGATGTATCACAGATACTTTAAATACACACTATAATAGAAAATAATTTTTTTATTAATTTATAATTAAAATTATAAAATTATCCTTAGAAGTGTATTATAAGTGTTTAGCCAATCTAGCTTCTAGGGCACATATCTAACAATAATCTTTTTCTTTTTGATGATGACAAAACATCAAGCATTTCATAAAAAGATTGTAATGTACCATTATAATTGAGTGAAAGAATATGATGTGCTCAATTTTAAGAGTGGTTAAATTTTTGATGATATATACAATGTATACCGTGTATAATTGAGTGAAAGAATATGATGTGCTCGATTTTAAGAGTGCTCAAATTTTCAATAATCATAATGTATTATCAATGCTCTCCCTTAAAATGTGCTCTTTATGGTTTATTTGAAATTAAATGATTCTTACTTGTTACATTGTTATACATTTTCTTTTCAATTAAGATTGACATTTATATATTTTCTCTCTCTTTTTGTTAGCATCAAAAAACTCATGAAAAGAAATAAGAAATAATCATTAATACATTTGTATTAATGATTATTTCTTATTTCTTTTCAATTAAGATTGACGTTTATATATTTTCTCTCTCTTTTTGTTAGCATCAAAAAACTCATGAAAAGAAATAAGAAATAATCATCAAAATCACTAATACAAATGTATTAAAGTAAGAATTGTATCAAATTTAGAAAATTAGTCTAAATGAGTCAACTTTCTTTTGAAAATTTATCCTTTAACTCAAAATAAGTTTTAAAAATTTATTTTAATTTTAGAAGGCTCTCTCCTTTTTGAATGAACATGATCTTTTTAATCAAATTATCAAATATATATTTTTAAGCTTTAAAAGAAATAGAACTTTTCTAAAGATTTGAATACAAAATCAAGCATAGTATATACTTTAATATTCAATCTTTTCTTTTCTTAAAAATTTTAATCAATTAAGTTCAGAAAAGATATATATTGGAAATGTATTGAGAAAAGTAAAATGAATAGTATTAAAGTAAATGATAGTCACATTTTCGAATTCATTGCTTCGAGTAAAAATTGCTTAAATACAAATAATTCAATAAAATTTTGTAATGCATACAAGAAATTTAGTTTCAAATTTAAATTTTTAAATGAGTTTCAAAATAAGTTTATAAATTCATTTCTTAGAGTAAGAATATATTTTCAAATTTAATTTAACTCTAATTTATCATCAAAAATGATTTGGCAGCCAAATCAAGCAAATTAAATAAAATAAGCACACAAAAGCTCAAATTTAAAAAGGTAATTGATTGAGAAATTAAGTTAACATTTAATTTCTCTTAACTTAAATTAATTAATATTTTTAATCAAATCAAATTAAAAAATATCTCTTTCCCTATTTTTCATACTTATAGTTGGATTAATTTAATTTTCAACTTTCTTCCCCTCTTTATTTTAAAATAAGCATATTTTAACTTTAGATTATCAAATTAAAAAATATATATTCATTCTTTTAGCATCATTTCTTCTTTTTTTTTTTTAAATTTGCATACTTAAGCTTTACAACTGTTCTTACTTCTCCTTTTTCTTTCAAGTTGAGCCTTTTTAATTAATTATAATTTATCTTTAATTAATACCAAATTAGTAACTAATTCATCTTAAATCAATTCTGCCCCTTAATTTTGTAAACAAAACCATTTTAAAATAAAATTCAAAAGCATCAGCATCAATTGAGTGAACTAAGCTTTAATTAACCAAAAATCAATCAAACAAAGCATTCACTCAAGAAGACACCAAATTTTCATCAATTTACTTTTTATTAAATTCAAAAGATGTTCATAAAAGAATGTATACAATAAGAACAAATATTAAGAGGATCAAAAGAGTATGACATATACCTCTATCAAAAAGATTTTATGTTTAAACTCAGATCTTCCTTATTATAAGAAATCCCTCTCAATTAAGTTCAAAAAATGTATGAAATTCTATGAATTTATCTTAAATGGTATCATATCAAGAGTATATCAATGTGAAAGATTTAAGACATTATATCCAATTCTTTTGCCAAGAAGAATACAATAAAATGCAATGCAAGAATGATACCATCGATATGAATTGAACTAAAATTTAGACCAAGTCACAACTTTCTCGACAATTCGATATCATTTAAAGATCAATTAGCAAATTTAGCTTGATACCAATGATTTTAGTTTTGAATTGATAAAGATGGATTGATTCAAATCAAATAATTTGAGAACTTGGAATGATAAATCAATTTGAATTGATAACAGCAAATTAGTCAAGATAAATCATAAAAAAAAAATTTAGTTAATCTTCAAAAAGATCATCTCTTTTTTTCTTAAGAAATATCAAATAATTAGGCTCAGAAAAGGTATATTTTTTAATTTATCTCAATTGATATTATATCAAAAATGTAGCAATGCAAAACTAAATTTGAAATAAAGATATTCTACTCTTTTTGCCAAAAGATAAATCAATTAAATACATGACAAATAGTAAGCTATTTGATACCAATTAATTAAAACTGAAGTTCTCTTAAAATGTTTAGCTTTAAAGATAAATGATAGTTTTCTTGAAACATCTTGTTTGATATGAACTTCAAAAGATTGAAGATAATTTTTAAATTTATTTTTTAAAATCAGTCAATTAGAACAAAGTATGAATGTTCATTAATAAATTCTCTTTGAAGATCAAGTTGGCAATTAAATTGATGATCAAGCAAGATATTCAAGTAAATTTAAAAGATCAAAAAGTAATCAATTGGAGGGGTTCTAATAATCAAATACAATAAGATCAAGTCAAGAAAAAACTAGATAAAGACTCTATAAGTTTAGTCCAACGAAAGAGTTTCAAATTTTTAGGAGTATTTTGATAATTTAGCATCTTATAAGAAATGCCAAAAATTAGTTTCTCTTATGGGTTTAGCAATTAAAATATTCACATCCAATTAAGCATCTTTTAAATTAAATTCATCATTTATAAAATTGATATGGAAAGGCTTACAATATCATGCTGAATTTTTAAGATAAAAAATATTTCATTCATAACATGATATATAATCAAATTATTACAAGCATCAAAATCAATCATACTTATCAAAGCATGAAGAAAGTTATCATATACATACATATTAGCAAATCATTAAAGTCAATACATTTAAAAAATCAAACTTTCTATTCATGGTGTATGATCATTTTAAGCAATCAAAATCAATCAAACATGTTCAATAATTATGCTGATTAATAATCAGAATATATTTAGCAAATGATGGTATGATGAGAGAAAAATTTAGAGTTTATCAAACATCATCACCCATCCAAGTTTATTTTCAAGGCATCCATTCAAAGAATTTTCTTTCTTTTATTTCATTGGATCCTTGGTATACCTGCAAAATCAGTTTGTAATTTTTGGTATCCAAGCTTTTTTTGGATTCATTGGAGTTAGTGCTCAAGATTTCTTTTGAAATCTAAATTTTTCTAACCAAAGTATGGCCAATTCTTTTAAAATTATATTCTAAAATTTTATGGCCTACTTTGTTATATTTAAAACACACTATTGAATCATTTTTAAGTGAGGCTCTAGTAATCAAATTTTTAGTATGTTGCTATTTTATTAAAGAATTAAAATTAGTTTTTATTTTATTAAAAATAGTATTATTATTATTACTTACCATAGATTTAAGATTTTGAAAGCTAAAGATAAATTTTTCAGCTATGGGTTTCAAAATCTCAATCTTTCTTCTTAAATTTTCATTCTCTCCCAAACGTTCTTTCTTTTCTTTTTGAAGATTTTTATTTTCTTCTAGAAATAATTTCAAATTTTTATTTTTTTAGCTTAATATTCTTTTAACTAAAAAATTTTTAGATTTAATCCATTCTTCTTTTTCTTTAGCTAAAGTATTCTTTTCTTTCAAGATATCATCTTTTTTATTTAATAAATTATTCTTTTCATTAGCTAAAAAAAGATTTGATCTTTTAAGCTCTTTATTTTTTAGCTTTAAATTTTTAAATTCATTCATTAATTCATGAAAGACTTCTTGAAGTTCATCAAATGTAAATTCAGAAAAATTATCAATATTTACCTCATTATTTTGAGCCATCAAGCAATGATTTATAATGCTTTCTTTCTTTTTTCATTCTTTTCTTTGCCTTGCTCCCTCTTAATTAAAATTTTCTTTCTTCATTGTTTCTTCTTCTTTTTCTTCTTTTCATCCTCATGAGCCATGAGGCATATGTTGAAGTGAGCTTACTTATCCTCTTGGGAGCTTGGTTCTTCTTTTTTATTTGCTCTTTCATTAGTCATTTCTAATTTATCCCATATTTAACTTACTGAAATACATGAAGAAACTTTATTAAACTCATTAATATCTAAAGAGCAATAAAGTATATTCATGGCCTTAGCATTTAGTTGCATTATTTCATTATCAATAAATAATGCATTATGTGTGTAAGGGCCATTGATAATAATCTTCCATAGATTATAGTCATGTGCTTGAATGAAGATTTTTATCCTAGCTTTTCAATAAGAGTAATTAAATCCATTAAGCATTGGGGGTTTGTCTATGGAATGGCCTTCATTAAAAGTAGATTTTATTTGGATTGCCAAGATTTTTAGCTCTTGATTGTTAGGTCAACAACTAATAATAGACCATGTACTCTAATACCAATTATTGTCCAAAGGTAGCAACCCAAGAGGGAGGATGAATTAGATTCTTATAAAATTTTATCCAAATTTATTTTTTAAATAAGTATATATTTTGATTTATTCTCAAGTGATATGGTGGAGATGTATATAATATAAGTAGTAGTGGATTTAAGATAGTATGTACAAACCAAGAATCTAAAAAATGTAAATCAAAAATAAAAGTAAAGTAAAGAAAGAATTAAAAGCATGCAAAGGGATAGAAGAAGAAGCTCAATACAAACACACCTAATTTATAGTAGTTTGGTGCAACCCGCACCTACGTCCACTCCTCAAGCTTTTCTTGGAATTTTCACTATAATCTATCCTTCATTATAGTATGTTTGTTTTTTCAGACCTACAAACAAACCTAGTTAGTTTTCATAGGAGCACTAACCAAAACCTTATAGCATTAGTTTTTTGGGTTTACCATCCAATTGATTTTTTGGGCTCACCAATCAAAACCTACAAAATCTAATTTCAGGCTTGGATGGGCCTAATCCTCAAGTTTCTTTCTTCTAAAAAAACTTATAAAAAAAAAAAAATACAAGATATAAATTTCAGTATAAATAAAAAATAAAAAGGTAAACTCTTATAAGCCCGAAGAAGTTGCCAATGATTTGCACAATGAAAGCTTCAACTTCTCTTGAATAATGCTTGAGAGGATGAGGATGAAGTTGAAGATGATTTTTCTTTTGAAGGCTCTTAATTCTATGCACTAATTTCTTTCTTTTCTTTTCTTCCAATAATATTCAATAAACCTCACTCAATTTAATAATTTTCTCTTTAAATTTTTTAATCTTTCTTTTTAATTGATTCTCCATCTTTTAATATTCTTGAAGATGGTTGGGGAGAGAGTTCTAGCCATTGGAAGCTCTGACATAGCCATTAGAGGCGAGAACTAGCCATTGGAGCCAATAAAAGAAGATCTTAAACTATCCAATGAAGAGCTGTCGTCGTATCTCGAGACCTCTCGATTTGTCTCGAGATGTCTTGTCTAATTTCGAGACCTCTCAATTTGCCAAGGAGACATCTCATTCTCAATCGCACAAAATTTTACTTTCTAAAAAAAATCTATCGCCTGAGATTGAGAGCTCTCGATTTTGAAGAAGATGTCTTGCCACGACCATGAGACCTCTTGAGAATTCTACAAGATGTCTCACTCTTAGAGTATAGAAATTATGTTTCTATCTCCTGAGATGGAGACGTCTCGAGTTCAACTCGAGACCTCTTAAAATTATATCAGAACCTTGCTTGAGCATGCTAGACTCCATGAGATGTCTTAAAAATTTTAGGAGATATCTCGAAAATGCTCTAAGGCTATTTTCAAGAAAATTCTTGTTACCAAACAAGAAAATTTGATCTTAATTTGAATTGCACTTTGTGTCATCCTTGTTTTAATCAAAGAGCTCTCTTTCTTTTGACATTTGAACACTTAAAATAAAATTTATTAATAATTATTTATTTTAATATTTGGTTATCATCAAAATTACTTAGAAGGTCAATAGATCTAAAAAATTTTATGATTTAAAATAAAATATGTTAGATCTAACATATTTAGATCAATTATAATAGTTATAGTTGGTCAATTCTATGTCTTTAACAAGAACCAAAATAAACTTGATTCTTGGCTAAGCAGTCTAGTCCAAAATGTTAGGTTGATCCAATCGAAACTAATTAACTAGTTGATATCTAAGATAAGTTTGGCAGCTTTGACTGGTGGTCTTTAATTGGGAGCTACTCGTACTGATTCATTTTTTGATAAGTTAATGGCATATCCCTTCCGTCGATCTCACTTACTTGGCCTTCTCGATGAAGTTATGTTTTAATCAGATCACTTGACAATTTGAGCTGACCCATGTCAGTTGGATAAATTAGTGTAATTGATTTAAGTACTCTTAGACTAGCCTATCTAATGGTCTTTCTTAATTTAACTTGATAAAGTTAGTGGGAGGATCATGATTAGCTAGTTCATCTGATTCACTTTTCTTAAAATAAATTAATTAAATTTTTGAAAATTATTAGATCCTTAAAAATAAAATAGTTATAGTGATAACTAGATCATAGCCTCCCATTAAGTGAATAATAATGGATCCATTAGTTAGGTAATCATTGAAGGCCCAAAGGCCTAGTGCTTATCGGCTAATGGAATTATCATTCATAATATAATTTTTTGGCCGCATCTCTCTAAATGATGATTAGGTTGACCAACCAAAGTTGGGCTTAATCATTCATTCGTTAGATAAAGCAAGTATCGTTATGTTAATGGTTGGATCTAGCTGAACCTTTTCAATGAAGGTCAAAGTCTACTAATTAGGGACTAGTGCAAAATTAAATTATTAGAAGTTGTTTAGAGAAATAATTGATTATAAACCTACCTTTAGATGATATGGATTGACCGACCATAGTCGGGCTTGTGTGTAGTCTATGTGGATTCTAGTATCCACTAAAAAATTAAGATAATTCTTTGAATTGGAGGTAGAGACTACCAATTCGAATAAAATAGTAGAAGAACCTTTTAATTAAAGCCTAAATCTTTAGGTTTAATAAATCATTTACTAATTAGATCTTAATTTTTTTATGTATAGTTATGGCCACTACCCTATCTCTCCAATCATTGTTGGACAATGACAAGTTAGTGGGATCCAACTTTGATAGTTGGTATCGAAAGTTGAAGATTGTCCTTAAGCATGAGCGGATCTTGTACATTCTGACAGATCCGGCACCTGAGAAGCCAGCATAGAATGCATATGGCATAGTTAGAGATACTTATCAGAAGTGGCTCAATGATCGAACCATGGTGCATTGCATCATATTGGCGGCTATGAGTAATGAGTTCAGTTATAGGTTCAAGTCAGCTCAGCTAGAATACATGCTTTAAGTATTGAACGAGTCTTTTGGCATATTCGACAATGTTGAGAGGTACAAGATTTGTTGTGCCATCTTCAACACCAAGATGAGGGATAGAGCTTTAGTCACTGATCATGTATTATACATGATCGAGTTGATTGAGCATTTGAGCAAGCTTGACTTTTTCTTGCATAAGCAGCTAGGGAAAGATGCTATTTTGAACTCGCTGCTCAAGTTTTACCTCCCTTTCTTTACTCATTATAGAATGACAAAGCCTGAAGTCAATTACCATGGGTTGTTGGGATTGCTTCAAAAATTTAAGAAGGATCATCAATTCCACAAAGAGTTTGTGAACCTGGTGGGAGGTCTTCTTCTAGTTCTCGATCCTTTAAGAAAGGAAGAAGAATAAGAAGAAGAAATCCAAAAAGGTGCAAGTTCAAGCTGGGACATTAGGGTAGGGGCAGACCAAGAAATCCAAGCCCGATAAGAATCAAGTGGAGTGCTTCTTTTGCAAGAAGTAAAGACATTGTCAAAGGAACTATCCTTAGTATATTGCCTCCTTGGACCCGAACAAGTTGAGAAAGAAGCAAATTATTACTGGACAAGGTACTTATATGATAATTTCTTGCAATTTCTCTATTTATGATATTACTGATTAAGTATTAGCTACTAGAAGCCCTTACCATATTTGTAATTTATTATAGAGGTTGTAGGTCAATAGGAGATTCGAGCAAGGTGAAAGATTCTTGAACATTAGATATAAAAGTCAAGTTCCATTTTTAGCATTAGGGATCGTGGAACTTGTATTTGAATCTCATTTCATTGTTCTTAATGATTATCATTTTTGTCTTAGTTTCTTATTGAATATCATTTCTATAGGCCTTTTGGCCAAAAATAATTATAATAATAAAGAAAGAATTTCGTGATGTCATTTTGAATGGTGTTATAATCTTTTTTGGACATTTAAGCAATGGTATCTATAAAATATCATAACCTATTTATATAGTCTACTCCACAAGCAAGCATCCTAAATTAGATAATATGTCTGACATCTACTTATGGCACTATAGGCTAGGTCACATCAACAAGAACAAGATAAAAAGGTTGACTCAAGAGAAAATCCTCAAAGTTAGTGATTGTGAATCACTTCCAACATGTAAGTCTTGTCTTCTTGGAAAAATGATCGAGTTACCTTTTATTAGAAAAGGTAAATGAGCCACTAAGCTCTTAGGTCTAGTACATAGTGATGTATGTAGATCCATAAGCACAAGTGGTAGAGATGAATATTTCTACTTCATCACTTTCACAGACAATCTATCTAGGTATGGATATGTCTATCTGATGAAGCATAAGTTAGATTCATTTAAAATATTCAAATGATTTTAAAGTGAAGTAGAATAACAAACTAGAAAGAGTATTAATACTCTTCAATCTAATCAAGAAGGTGAATACCTTTCTAGTGAGTTTCTCACATATCTAGAAGAGAATGAAATTTTCTTCCAATGGACTCCTCCTAGAATACCACAGCATCATGGTATATCTAAAAAGAGAAATCAGACTTTGTTAGACATGGCCCGATCCATAATGGATTTTATTAGCTTGCTGATATCCTTCTAGGAATATGCACTCAAATTGACTTGCTATCTTCTAAATAAAGTTTTGAGTAAGTCTATAGTTAAAACTCTATATGAGATATAGACAGGACGTAAGCCAGTACTCTCATACGTTAGGATCTAAGGATACCCAGCTTATGTCAAATATTTAATGATAGATAAAGTTGGACCAAGGTCTGACTAGTGCATATTCATAGAGTATCCAAAAGAAATAAAAGGATATTACTTCTACTATACTGATGAATAAAATGTGTTTGTTAGCCTAAAGGCAATCTTTATAGAAAATGAGTTCCATGATGAAGGAACTTTAGAAAGTTGAACGGGTAGAAAAATTGATATAGTTAGCTAAACTAGAATCGGATTTGATTAGATCAAACTCAAAGTCTAGTATATCTGTACCATTAAGGCAATCCGATAGATTACTGTATCAACTGGATAGATACTATGATTTTTTGGTTCGGAATGATGATCTCATCGAACTCGATGAGAACGATGAGGATCCGATCACCTACATGGATGCTATGTGAAGATCTAATTTTGAAAAATGGCTTGAGACCATAAAATTTGAGATGAAGTTTATGAAGGTCAATGATGTATAAACATTGATTGACCCATTTGAAGGGGTTAAATCCATTGGATATAAATGGATCTTCAAAAAAAAAGGGGCGCAGATGAGAAAGTGAAGACCTATAAAATCCGTTTGGTTGCTAAGGGGTAGCATCAATGTTATGGTATTAACTATGATGAGATGTTCTCCTCTGTGGTAATGCTCAAATTCATTCTAATTATATTTGAGATAGCTATCCATCTGGACTATGAGATCTAGCAGATAGATGTGAAGACAGCTTTTCTCAATGGAGAGCTGACTGAAGAAATGTATATGATACAACCTAAAAGATTCACATCCACGGACAAGTAAAGGTATGCAAGCTTTAGAGATCCATTTATGGTTTGAAGCAAGCATCTTAAAGTTGGAACATGTATTTTGATAAGATGATTGAAATGTATGGCTTCGTTAAGAACTTGATCTCTGTCGTAGGTGCTCAAAAATAAAATCTAACTCACTACTATATAGATAAGATAAGTCAGGATTGATCCTTAGGGATCGTATTAATTATATTTAAATAATATAAATTTAAATTAAAAGCAAAATTAAGGTTAATTAAAAGACCACTTAAATTAATCAAGAAAATAAGTAAATAGCAAATTAATTAAAAATTGATTGCAAGTATGGAGATGGATTCTCAGAATCTCAATTGATCTCTTATCTGACAGTTGGTATTCTTTTTACTATACTGTAATTGATATCTAATCTATAAAGATATAACCTATCATAGAGAGCATGGCCTGTACTCGTGGATCATAGCCCATCCCTTAAAATTATAGGCTAGTCTAAATTAATTTAATTATAATAAAAAAAATTAATCTAAAGATAATCTATTCCAAGAGCATGAACCATACTCGTGGATCATGGCTCGTTCAAAGGATCATAAACTATTCTAAATCAATCTTATAAAGGCATAAAAATATTATAAAGAAAAATAGTCTTTATTATAAATTAAAAAGAAATACAAAAGATGAAAAAATAGAAAATACCATCAAAATAGGATCATAGTGACCTCTTGAGAATAAGTTGATCAGCCGACCATTGGGAAGCTTCTCATTAAAGTCTTCATCCTTGAGCTTGTGGAAGAATCTAGACAGTAGCTAGGTGCAGAAATCAAGAGTGGGAGAGAGATTTTGGTGGAGAAGTAGGAAGGATTTTGTGACCAGTTGAAAAGAGAAAGAAAGAAGAGAGGAAGAAAGCTTGAAGAGAGAGAAAAGAGAGAGAAAAGAGAGAGAAAGAGGGCTTCGGTTGGGTTGATCCCCTAAGGAGGAGGCTGGATGATCGATCAATTAGGTTAGGGTGGCTTTATCGAGGAGAAAATGGGAGAAATTGAGTTAAAGAAAGAGAAAAACCATGGAAATGGAGTCTGGATCAGATTTCTGCTATCTGTGAAGGACTCAACTGTTAGATCGAGTTTAAACGGCTCAGATTAATCCAAAATCCACCGCTCACAACTTCATCAGAGCATGGATCGGTTTATAATCGTCGAATCACCTCATTAAAGGATTCTGATCATTGGATGGTGCTTAAGATCTCTTAAATCAAGTCAGAATTGAGTTTTGGCTGTTGGATCTTCACTAGTGCAGATATGGATCATTGGATCGTGCAAAATCGCTGGATGCTATTTGAGTTAAACCAGGAATCAATACAGGCCATCTGATCTTGGTTGAGACAAACGCCCACCGTCGGATCATGCAACCATCTTTGGTGAACCGCTCGTAGATCAACTGCATCAAAGACCCTCCTAATCACCGCATGCCATGCCACCAAAAATGATTGAAATACCCTCCTAAGCCACGTGGGTTTTTCTATAAACCTTTTAACAGTCCATGCCTGCCATGCGGTGGCCGCTGATTGGGCATGCCTACTGAGCTAGACGGTCCATGCCTAGTTTTGTGGACCGATCGGTCGGTCCACCATGCATTGACCGCCTAATGGGCTATTTTTTTTCTTTTTCCTTTGAATCACTACAACAAAACCTATTTTTTGCGATCCAGTGTATTAATCGCAAATAATAAATTTTCATCGCTAATAATTATTAGCGACAAAAAATTTATTACTAATTCTTTATCACAAAAAATAGAGTTACAGATAATAATTAGTGACGAAAAGATCATTTTCATCACTAATAAAAATTTTTTATGATGAAAAATTTTTATTAAAATTTTTTTTATTGATTAAATTATTTGTGATGAAAATTTTTACGATAGAAATCAAACATTTTCATCATAAATAAAATTTTTTCAACAAAAAAATTCATCAAAAATAAAAAATTTATTTGCGATGAAAAATTTTCATTGCAAATACAAAATAATTTATGATGAATTTTTTCTATGGCAAATAAGTTATTTATTTCCAATGAAATATTTTCATTGCAAATCATTATCTTATTTCCAATGAAAATTTTCTATCATAAATAAATCTTAATTATGATTGAAAATTACCATCATAAATAATTTTTATTTATGATGGATAATTTTCATCATAAATAATTTATATTTATGATGTAAAATTTTCATCATAAATAATTATGTCATAAATTATTTTAAAAAAAATATAAATAAATATATTTTATATTTTTAATATATTTATAATTTATAAAATAAAAATAAAAAATTTATAAATAAATTTGATTATTTCATCCATAATAAATTTTATCATTTTATCATATAAAAAATATTTTATTATAAAAAATATTTTATTATAAAAAATATTTTTTGGTACATAAATACAAAAGATCCAAAATAAAAGTAAAAATAGAAGAAAACATGCAGCTGGCCATCAAGCATCAGTAATATCCAGAGAAGAAGAATGGGCCAAAGGAGGAAAGCACTCAGAGGAGCTCGAACCAGCCTACTGCTGCCTCATTAGCTACATCATCTGCTTCATCTATGCTATTCGCTCCATCATCTGCGACTAGAATTGCTAGTACTCATCGATGCATGTAGTCAACTCAGCAGTCCGCTGCCGATCCTTAGTAGCCTATCTCTATATTTCCACCAATCAAGCATCGCAGGCAGCATGGATGCCAATCCTAGATGAGCATGAAGATGTAGGAGCTCTGATCCCATGTCCTAACCCCCTAATATAATAGG
This sequence comes from Cocos nucifera, assembly GCA_006176705.1. NCBI lineage: Eukaryota > Viridiplantae > Streptophyta > Magnoliopsida > Arecales > Arecaceae > Cocos > Cocos nucifera. Next base: position 162,979 of record QRFJ01003159.1, on the reverse strand, counting down.
ATCTTGTACCAAGCACTTGATCATAGATCTCATCATCTATGGGTGTGGTCGAGCCCTCTAGAGTAGGCTGGGATCTAATGTCTATCATACGATCCTAAAAATTAAAGTTATAGCTATTCTAAGTTTGTATTGAAAATCAAAATATCAATAAAAAAATAGTTAGAAAAACTTACATAAAGCTCCTAGTTCCCGGCTGTCCAATCCCCTGACCATCGCTGATAGGTCCGCTGGTAAATCTCGATCCTACCAAGAAGCTCGTTACTCTCTATATCTCTCTATAATTTGAGAATAATTAATATATTTTTAAATAGTTAAAGAGTTAAAATATGATAAATAAAAATTACTTACCATCTGCTCCATATGGTGAGCGAATGGCCTGAAACCCCCATAATGCAAGACTATTTGTCTCGCTCGATTCGCAGCATTTTTGGCACATCGATTATGCACAGTTAACATTCAAATTAGTTAGTAAGTAATTGAATTTAAAATAAATAATTTAATTATTAAATTTTAAATAAAAAAAGTTATCTGATATGTTGGATTCTCATACATGCGGCATATAACAGTTCAGTCCTTGATACTGATGCTGTCATATGGCCACTGCCATGCTGCCTCCACCCCCTGGTCATGCATTACTACATACCAGTGGCAATGAATATGATGCCGATACTCCTTGAAATGCGAGCATAAATGATCATCTACAGCTCACCGCATGCAATCATGCTCAAAATCAATAATCTCATTATTATCATTATTTTAATTATTATTATTCTTATTCTTACTATACTATTATTATTATTTTTAATATTATTATTACTATTTTTACTATTATTATTAATATAATTATTATGATTATTATTATTACTATTATTATTAGTATTATTATTATATTTATTTTTATTATTTATTAAAATTTAAAATAAATTTCTTCGAACACCATCGCGGCCTCCCTCCCTCTGCGGTGCCCCTATGTCACCTACTACTAGTGCCCACGGCCCCCACCCTTTGCGGTGCCACTTTGCCACCCACCATCGGTGCTCGTGGCCCTCCAACCTGTCCCGGTGCCCCTCCACCGCCCACCATCGATGCTCGTAGCCTCCCAACCCATTCTGTCACCACCGTCTTACGGCCCCCCACCCCTACAGTCGGCACCCACCCTCCGTGTCCCTCCATCCGTCACCAACCACCGCACGAAATAACCCACGGTCCTGTCACCATCGCCCAATGGCCCCACCCCATGTGCCCCCCACTCCTGCAGCCAGCACCCACCCTCCGCGCCCTGTCGCACACCACCAAGCCATCGCATGGAAACACCCATGGCCCCCCAAATGATCAAAGGAGAACCAAAAAAATTACCATTAACGGTGATAGTGGCAGCAACAACAGCAGTGACAACAACGGCGACAACAATAACGGCCCTGGCGGCAACAACAGCTGCGGCCCTGGTGGCAACTACGGCGGCGGCAACGGGAGACCAAGTCATCGACTGGTGGAAGCCAAGGAGGAGGGGGAGAGAGAAGATGAGGGAGGGGGTAAGAGTGGGTTTCGACCGGGTAGAGAGAAGACGAGGGGGTTTCATGTGAACATAGTGGGAGGGGATATTTAAAGGGCTTTTTAGCGATGACTTTTTAGCGATGTAAATTCATCGCTAAAACTATTATTAGGGATGGAAAATAATTTTTTGTCGCTAATAATTTCCACCAATTATTTTTTCAAAAAAAATTTTCCTCTCCAAAAATATTTGAAATATTTGATAAAACTATTTAGGATAAAAAATCAATTTCATTGCAAATAATGATTATTAGCAACCATAATTTCCATCATAAATATTTTTTCATAAATAAATAATTTAAAAAAATTTTAAAAAAGATGAGAATATTTGTGATAAAAGATTACATCATAAATAAATATTATTTATAATGGAACATAAAATTTTGTCTCAAATAATAATTATTTGCAATAAAAAATTTTCATTACAAATAATTTTTCATATAAGAATAATTTAAATTTTTTAAAAAAAAGCTAAGAATATTTGCGACAAAAATTATTCCATCACAAATAAGTATTATTTGCAACAAAAAATATATTACATCATAAATAAATATTATTTATGATGAAAATCCATATTCCATCATAAATAATTATCCGTACATATAAAAATATAAATAATTAAAAAAGGTCAGATTTTTTATGATGAAAATTTTTATATAAAAAGGCAAAAATACAATGTGCATGGCCAATGTGATGGTGTTGAGTAGTGCAAGCACTTCCATTGTTAGCTAGTCCACGGGCAAATTAAGATTTTTTTATTTTTTAAAAAATTAGTATTCTTTTAAAAAAATTATTATTCTCTAAATATTATATAATTTTAAAATTTAAAGTTCATCTTCATCATTCATTATTTAAGTAATTATCGTACAAATATCATTACAAAAGATCTCCTCGATCTAGTAGCTCTAGCTTTGTAGATCGATAAAATTTGATTTTGATGATCATAAATAACCGCATAATGATCTGATAGATAAAAATCACTGATGAATCTAAAAACTTGTAACGATGATCTTTATAACATTTGTAATATACTATCAAATTTTTATTTTAATCAAATATCATTATCATGATCGATTTAGTATAGGATGATTTTGGCCATTAAATAAAAAAGAGTGATCAAACAGCCAAACGGTGTTAGATTAATATGATTTTTTAGATAAATGATCTTTGATACTACTTGGATAGTTTGTACGGTAGAGATCATAAAATTCAAACTGCACATATATAAACGATTCAAAACTACATATCTCTTGACACTTGTTCTTAAAGTCCTAAAATAATTATACTTATATTTTTGTAAGATCTACTTAAATAGTATCAAAAATTATTTATCTAAATAATCACCTTAATCAAATGCTATTTGGCCTTTTGATCACTTATTTTTTATTTAATAATTCAAATCATTTCATACTAAATTGACTACGATAATGATATCCAATTGAAGTAAAATTTTGATGGTATGCTAAAAATGTCACAAAGATCGTCATTGCAAAATTTTGAATCCATCGATGATTTTTATCTATCAAATCATCATGCGATCATTCGTGACCATCGAAATTAAATTTTATCGATCTACATAGCTAGAGTTACCAGATCGAGATGATATTTTGTGACGATGCTCACATGATAATTACTTAAATAATAAATGATGAAGATAGATTTTAAATTTTAAAATTATATAATATTTAAAAAAATAAAAAATATTTTTTTAAAAGAATACTAATCTTTAAAAAATTAGAAAAATATTAATTTACTTATGGGTTAGCTAATAGTGGATGCACTTGCACCCCTCAATCCTATCACATCGATCATGCATGGCACATCTTTGTGCTATTTTTATTTTTAAAATTGTTCATATTTTTTTATTTTTAAATTTAAAATTTTAGTCAGATTATTTATGATAGAGATATTCCACCATAAATAATTGATTATTTATGATGCAAATTCTATTTTTATCATAAATAATTTGGTATTTTTTTATTTTTTAAGTAATTTATTTTGTTTAAATTGTTTATGATAAAAAACATTATGTCATAAATAATCAATTATTTATGATGAAAATAGAATTTGCATTATAAATAATAAATTATTTATGATGGAATATCTTTGTTACAAATAATATAATTTTTTTAATTTTTAAATAATTTATTTTTATAAATTATTTATGATGAAGATATTCCATCATAAATAATTTATTATTTATAATACAAATTCTATTTCTATCATTAATAATAAATTATTTATAATGTAATATTTTTATCATAAATAATCTAATATTTTTTAAGTAATTTATTTTATTTAGATAATTTATGATGAAAATATTATGTCATAAATAATTGATTATTTATGATAAAAATTACATCATAAATAATAAATTATTTATGATGGAATATCTTCATCATAAATAATCTAATATTTTTAATTTTTTAAATAATTTATTTTTATAGATTATTTATGATGGAGATATTTCATCATAAATAATTAATTACTTATGATGCAAATTCTATTTTTATCATAAATAATTAATTATTTATGATGTACTATTTTCATCATAAATAGTTTGATATTTTTTAAATTTTTAAGTAATTTATTTTATTCAAATAATTTATAATGGAAATATTATATCATAAATAATTAATTATTTATGATGAAAAAAATTACATCATAAATAATGATTTATTTACAATGAAATATCTCCATCATAAATAATTTGATATTTTCTAATTTTTTAAATAATTTATTTTTATAGATTATTTATGATGGAGATATTTCATCATAAATAATTAATTATTTCAATGCAAATCCTATTTTCATCATAAATAATTGATTATTTATGATGTAATATTTTCATCACAAATAATTTGCTATTTTTTAATTTTTAAGTAATTTATTTTATTCAAATAATTTAAGATGAAAATATTACATCATAAATTATTGATTATTTATAATGAAAAATATTACATTGCAAATAGTAAATTATTTACAATGGAACATCTTTATCATAAATAATCTAATATTTTTTATTTTTTTTAAATAATTTATTTTTATAGATTATTTATGATGGAGATATTTCATTATAAATAATTAATTATTTATGATGTAAATCTTATTTTCATCATAAATAATTGATTATTTGTAATGTAATATTTTTGTCATAAATAATCTAATATTTTTAAATTTTTTAAATAATTTATTTTATTTAGATAATTTATGATGAAAATATTATGTTATAAATAATTGATTATTTATGATGAAAAAAATTATATCATAAATAATAAATTATTTATGATGGAATATCTTCATCATAAATAATCCATCATTTTTTAATTTTTTAAATAATTTATTTCATAGATTATTTACGATGGAGATATTCCATTATAAATAATTCATTATTTATGATGCAAACCTTATTTTCATCATAAATAATTGATTATTTACAATGTAAATTATCCATCATAAATAATCTAATATTTTTTAATTTTTAAGTATTTTGTTCAAATAATCAATATTTATGATGTAAACTAATTTTTCATCATAAATAATTAATTATTTATGATGAAAAATATTTTGCATCATAAATAATCTTTATTTATGATAGAATTTTTTTTATTATAAATACTTTTATTTGCAATAAAATTTTTTTCATCGTAAATAATTCTATCGTAAAAGATCTATTTTCTTGTAATGAATCTTCATTTTGGATCCATTTTAAATCCGATTCGCTCCAAATTTTCTTCATTTTGACCTATAAATTGAGCTCTTTTCATCGATGATTTTTTTATAAAAGATAAATAAATTAATTTTTTAAAAAATAAAGATAACTTAATTAATAAATTAATATTTTTATAAATATATTTAATGTATTTTTCACACCCTCTAACTTAAACTTTGCTCATCTTCAAGTAACGTAGATAAATTAGTAATATATACTGACTTAGTTTTGAATTAGAAGTTAGGTTTAGACACTCCTAAAGGCAGCTGATGTGATCCAAAAGTCAGATTGGCTGACATTTGTTATACACATTCTAGGAGCATTTTTATATATAATTTTGATAATAAATTAATAAAAAAGTTATTTTCTATCATATTGTGTATTTAAAATATCTGTGATACATTCTTTGAGTTATCGGATATGATAAATATATATTTTCAAGAGTTAAAAAATTAAGACATGTGTTGTCATAATTAACTCATAATTTGCTTTCGATCATAGAATCGTCACGAGGATGGTAATCAATCTAGAAGATCAGTATACGATCACTTTCTTAGGATAGATGAATTTTGAGTCTATAGTATGAAGACACCAAAGCAAGAGTACAGATACTTGTTAGAGAATAAGAGCACTGAGTGTGACTATTTTGAGCAGTCATAAGGAAGTCTATCTTCTCATCAATGACTAAGCTCGATGCTGTAGTTGTGTCTGATTCTTTGTCCTGAGGTGCATCGGTAGTTCATCTTGAGTGTGTTATAGTTTGACTATACCATAACTCGATCTCCTAGCCATTGAAAATCCTAAGGTATATGTTGGCTATAGCATATTCATTGTAGGTACTGATTTGCACCAAGATGAGATCTATCAACCTCGATAGAGGAGGACTAGTCCTATGATGATCATGAGATCGAGTACTTAAGCCCATGGCCATAGTAGTGTGATATAATAGAAAAGAGTTTTCTATTAAGATTTTATATCGGACTCGGATCGAATGATTTAATCATATGACAGGATGTTGGATTTGATGAGTTTATCTTAATCCTAATCCTATCGAGGCTAATGATAGAAGAATTCAATCACATAGATAGCTGCACCGAGAGATTTGCTTTCGATTCTGATGGATTGCCATCATATACTACTAGGTATCACTGATGGATTTTGGGAGCAATTAGAATGATCTTGATGATTGATCATTCTAATTGTATGAATTGAAAAAGTTCTGATCCATCGAAAGATATTTTGATAATGTTGATGATAGAGATTACGACATATCTCATTACCATATAGAACTGAACCTAAGTAGATCGCACAAATAAGGGTTTGGATCTAGATATGATCAATTAGGATAATCCAGTTTGATTGATTTGGATTAGATCTAATTAGGTTCAAGAAAATCGTGCTAGCACACGATTGAGCCTAACATTCTTCTTCTATAGTCTTTCTGATTTTTCTTAATTGAGCCAAATTGATTTGGACTTATCCAAAAACTCTATAAAGGTTTGTCCTAGCACTACTATAAAAATGACCTATAGCAGCGCTTACTATGGCAGTGGTTTTCGAAACCGCTACAATAGCTCTTACAACAGCGATTTTCATTAACCGCTGCTATAGGGTGGACTTATGGCAGCAGTTTTTATAACCGCTACTATAAATCCGATATATAGCAGTGGTTACAAAAAACCACTGCTGTAGGTCGAACCTATAGCAGCGATTACAAAAAACTACTACCATAGATCATCCTATAGCGGTGGTTTATTATAAGAGCTGCCATAAGTCGGACCTATAGCAGCGGTTAGTAGGAACCGCTGCTATAATCTAATTTATGACAGCGGTTAATTATAACCGCTGCCATATGATTTTTTTTAAATATTATATAATTTTAAAATTTAATGTCCATCTTCACCGTTCATTATCTAAATAATTATCATTAGAGTATCGTCGCAAAAGATCGCCTCAATCCGATGGCCCTAGCTTCGTCGATCGAAAAAATTTGATTTCGATAACCATAAATGACGATAAGATGATCTGATAGATGGAGACCTTTGATGGATCCAAAAATCTGCAATGATGATCTTGGTGATGTTTATAGCGTACTATCAAAGTTTCACTTCAATTGGATATCGTTATCTTGGTTAATTTAGTATAGGTTAGTTTCGGTTGTTAAATGATAAATAAGTGATCAAATGACCAAATGGTGTCCAATTATGAGATAATTTTTTTTATAAATGATCTTGGCTACTATTTTAATCATTTTTTATGATGGTGATTATAAAATTCAACTCGTGAGATGAAGAACGATTTAAAACTATATGTCTCCTGATAACCATTCTGAAACTTCACTGGTTGTTATGCTCGTGCTTTTGCAATATCTGCTTAACATGAATAGTTTATATGAAAATGATTTAAATTTTTCTATCATCGCTGTATAAAATATTTAAAATTATAACAAAGATCATTTAACTAAAAAATTATCTCATAATCGGATGTCATTTAACCTTTTGATCACTTATTTCTAATTTAACGGTCCAAATCATTCCATACTAAATTGATCATGATAACGATATCCGATTGAAGTAAAACTTTAATAATATGCTACAAACATCATCGAGATCATTATAGATTTTTGGATCCATCAAAAATCTTCATCTATCAGATCATCGCATCATCATTTATGATAGTCGAAATCGAATTTTTCTGATCGATGAAGCTAGGGCCATCGGATCGAGACAACTTTTGCGATGATACTCTAATGATAATTATTTAGATAATGAACGATAAAGATGGACATTAAATTTTAAAATTATATAATATTAAAAAAAATAAAAAAAAAATATTTTTCATCTATGGCAGCGATTATCAAAAACTGCTGCCATAGACCTACAGCAGTAATTATAGAACCGCTGTCGTAGATCTATGACAGTGGTTTTGGGTAACCGCTGTCATAGATCTATGGCAGCAGTTCGATAATTGATATCGTAGATCTATGGCAGCAGTTTGATAACCATTGCCGTAGGTTAGGTTAAAAATTTTCAAATTTTTTCTTTCCTTCCGTGCGTGCTCGATCTCCCTCGCTCTCTCTCTCCCCCTCCTCTTCGTCACCGGTGAGGCTCCTTCCCCCCCCCAATTGGCATCGCCCCTCCTCCCCTCCAACCGACATCGCCCCTCCTTCCCGCCCCCGATCGATGCCACCCCTCCTTCCCCCTCCCTCTCCGATCGCCCCATCCCCGACCGCCCCTCCTTGCCACCCCCCACCTAGCCCCAGCATCCCTCCATCCGATCCTCCGTCGGCCCCCAACGAAATCCTTCGACGATGAACCCCAACCGACCCTTCCTCGGTCCCCATGAAACCCCCCTTTGGTGAACCTCCCTCCGCCCTCGCTCGGCCCCCTGTGAAACCCCACCCGCTATCCAACCGTCCCTCGATCCCCAGCGAATCCCCCGGTGAACCCCTATCCGACCCTCCTCGGCCTCCTGTGAAACCCTCCTCTGGCGAACCTCCATCCACCCTCGACCCTCCATCGGCCCCCCATAAAACCCCTCCCCCACACTCTATCCTCCTCTGGCTCCGGTGCAAAATCAAACCCCCCTTCTTGCAAGCCCCCCTCCACCCTCCTTTGGTCCCGCGAAACCCCACCCCCCACGACCACCACCATTTTGATCCTCTTCCGACCGAGTGCGAAGCCTCCTTCGGCCTCCTCATCACTGTGCCCCCTCCCCATGGCCCCCCATCCCCGACCGTCTCTGCTCTCTCTTTCCTCTTTTTTCTCTTCTCTATCTTACTATCTTGCTTTTGTTTCGTAGGTTACCTCTAGTGCCATCATCCTCCTCTAGCATCATCATCGACGACCCTCGAAGCTTTTGGTGCGACCCGCTCTCTATATCCGTAGTATAATTTTTTTAAAATTTTATAGTTTTATTTATTAATCATGTATATTTATAATAATTTATGAAATATTTATAATAAATATTATAAATATTATAATTATCTACATATCGTAGTTTTTGGGTCATGCCGTGGTGGTAGTCTTGGGTCGTCCCATATCGACGGTTGTGGACTAGATCTATCAACGGGTTGGATTCGGATCAAAATTTGGATATTCAGATCCAGATTCAATTTTAATTACTAGTACTAGATCCAAATCCTAATATCCGATGGGTCTGTACTTGAGAGAGGAAGGGAGGGATCCGACCTCGCCGCCATCATTGGGAGGAAGGGGGTCCGGCCTCGCCGGCAAGGGAGATCAAGAGAGGGAGAGTGGGAGATTGAGAAAGCGAGAGAGGGAGGGAGGGGGTTCGGCCTCGTCAGCATCACTAAGAGGGATGGGGTTTGGTCTTGCTGATGAGGGAGATTGAGAGAGTGAGAGATGGAGGGATGGGGTCCGATCTCGTCGGCGAGGAAGATTGAGAGAGGGAGAGAGGAAGATCGAGAGATGAAAAAGCTGGGAGGAAGGGGTTCGGCCTCACCGCCATCTCCGATGAGAGAGATCGAGAGAGGAAGTGATCGAGGCGATGGCATACAACCAAGTCGGCTTGGATATGCAGTCGAGCTGGCTCGGGCCATGATCGAGCCAGTTGGGGGAGGACCCTAGCCGAATGTCTCAAGCATGGAGTCGACTATCTCAGGCATGGAGCTAGCTCGGCTTTCAAGCGAATAGAATTTGATATGTCACGATGTTATATTGATTAATATTCATTAACGTTATAGGTCATGATAGCACCGAAATGCCATCTAGCTTTCACCCCTGCCCCTCGGTGGGTTATGCGCAGTTCAGCATCCAAGGAGCAGTTGGAGCATACTCCATCCACCTCGACATCGACTGCTCAGGGATCTCTACCACCGACATCTACTCCACCGATGGCATCTACTCCACTAGCAACTGAGCCTCTACCATCGTCCATATCAAAGGCATATGTTACCATGCAGGTATTTGAGTGTACGTTTTTATTATATTAGCACAACTTTATTTTTTATATAGTATTTGTATACTTATATATTTGCATAACGTATTTACATTGCAGGTGCATCATCCAGTTGGATATTTTGCAGTCCCACACATATGGCACATGTGTGGAACCGTCAGCATCAGGTGATGGTCTATTACAATGCAGAGGGAAGGCTGGTAGGAGAGATCGCGTGAAAGATGCATTCCTTTTTTGGAGTGCTTGTGAGGTGGTCGGACATCATTCCCATAGAGCCCAGGGACTGGCGTTTGATGGATGCTGCCATCAGGAACCGAGTATGGAAGGAGATATGGGTAAGTACATGTATCTTAGTTATATTTATGCATTTTATATGTTTACACTATATATGTTTGATTAGAATAATTTTGTAATTGATTTTTGATAAATTTGTGCAGAGAAGGTATGACTGTCCCAATCATGAGAGGACTCGAGATGTCCGACTGAAGAAGATCGAAGAGTTATACCAGGGTTACAAGGTCAAGCTTCATAGAAGATGGCTCAAGCACCAATGAGACACTCCAGAGGAGCTTGTTTTCTGGATATAAGACTATCCTTCGAGTCAGTGGGAGAGGATGGTTAGACACTGGAGGAGCCAGGAGTTTGAGGTAAAATTTCTAACTTTTGAATTTTTCAATACACTTAAAGTTTTATTTAAATATTTTTTAAATATTTACTATTTATTTGAATACTTTTTAGGCTACCTTCCGTCAGAACCGGAAGAACCGTGCAGCCCAGGAGTATATGCATACTCTAGGCTGCGAGTCTATGGCCAGTCATGTGCATAGAGAGGTAATTAATTCTAAAGCTTACTAGATAAATTAAATTTATATTTTTTATCAACTTTCTAATAAATTTATTCTTTGTTATAGCTAATGAGAGATGGAGTGATGCCCAACCGTAGTGAGATCTTTCGATACAGCCGCATGGATAAGATGGACAGGCCGATGAACGCCGCGATCGAGCGTATTTTCGTTAGTATTAAATATATTAGTGTATATGATTAGTATTATAGCATTTTTTATAAAATTTTATTTTAATTTATAATTACAGGATCAGTTAGATACTTTCATGAGTGAGAGCTCGGATACCTCTAGGCTCCATGACCATCTATCTCAGGTCTTGGGGCCTGAGCACTCTGGGAGGATCCGATACAGGCCCGAACACACGCCAACGAGCTATTGGTCTGAGGCGAGCATCTCCTCATAGACTTTCGATATCATTAGCCAGGAGGAGCTTGAGGAGGCATTGGCACGGGCAAATCATACTACGATGCGGAAAGATCGGGCTGAGGAGCATGCATCTCATTTAGAGGGCATCGTGAGAGATATGATGTCTATGCTCAGCATGCATTTTGGAGTCACAGACTTTGAGAATATGTTGGCCCGCATTTCAGCTCTTGCTCCAGCTCTGGCTCCAGCTCCAGCTCTAACTCTCGATGATGACGATGACGATGATGATGTAGATTTAGGAGACTTTTGATGTATTTTATTTTTTTTAAAAAATATTATAATAAATTTTATTCAATAATAAAATTTTAGTATTTTAGAATAATTTTTATATTTATTATATTTTCTTGTGTTATATATTTATATTTATCAGGTAAAATATATAAAAAAAAATAAATATTTTATTTTTTAATTATTTAAGATTTATGGTAGTAATTTTATAACCGCTGCCATATCCATGCCAACCGTTGCCATAGGTTCTTGATGCAAACGGTGTCAACTGCTACATTAGATCTATGACGGCGGTTAAGAAACCACTGCTATAGATTATCTATGACAGCGGTTATATAATCGCTGTCATATAATGATTTATAAACTACTATAATAGACTATCTATGATAGCGGTTCTAACAACCGCTGCAACAACCACTGTCATAGAGCTACGACGATGGCCATAGTAACAGCGGTTAGAAAACCGCTGCCATAGCTATGGCAGCGGTTTTTTGGGCTAGGATAGCGGTTATGAACCGCTACCATAGCCCTTTTTTATAGTAGTATAGTCTGACTGGAGCTTATCCAGATCTAAAAAGGATTGTCTTAATCCATCAGATGGAAATAAGATAATACTTCCCAATTCCTGACACAATCTACTATTTTCGGTTTCATCAGGATATTGACCCAGTCTTTGCAGGAATTGAAGGGTATGGCATGCATCCCCTATAATTTTGATCTAAGGCACATGCCCCAAGACATTATTCATTAAAGAAATGAGGCGGGATCCCCTATATGGCATGCACACAATAAGCGGGGGCGTGGAGGAAGAGTTTGTTATGGAACAAACTTTTGGAGATAGTTCTCCATGCCACCCTCCTCTTCTCATCTATTTTGTGCAACAACTCTAGGATTTTTTGGGTGACAAAAACCAAGTAGAGATCTGATATTTCTCATGAAAAATAGATTAAAATCTGATTAAATTAGGTAATTAGATTACTTGATCAAATAGGACTCTATGTATGGTGCAGGGTCTATTTAAAGGACCCAACACCTTAAGGTCTGTAACTTTGATCTCCCACACCCCATGGCTGCCATCCAATTTTCTCTCCACACCCCCTTCCTCTAGTCCTCTCTCTCGTCTCCATGCCCAAGAATTGGGCACGAGTTCCAGCAAAAGATTCAGGTGCTTGGTGCAAAGATCAGAATGAAGGATAAGTTGTTCGTGAGAAGAACATGTGACCTTCGGCAACTAATTTGAAGGATCAACCAGAAGATTTTAGATTTAATTTTTGGAGATTAGATCTAGAAAAAAAGTGCATCTAGATCCAACCCAAGTGGACTTTGATAGTGATCAGGCACGTGCGTGGCTAGATCTAGAATCTCATAAATTGATAGATCATCGATAGGATAACTATTACCCTGAACAGGTAATAGATCTTATTTTTATTTCTATTCTTATTTTGATTTTTAATATTAGATTATTAGGATCAAATCTAAGAACTCTCAGATCTGATCAAAAATTTGTAAAAAAATTTTAGAATTTTTTACTACAGATCTGATTAGATCAGATTGATCCTACAGCAGAAAACTAGGTTTTTTCTTCAACTGATATTAAAGCTACGTTAATAATACTTCAAATTTAATTTAGATCTAATTTTAATTTTATTTTATAATCTAATATTAGTGATTTCAACTATCACATCAAATGTGATGAGATCTAAAATTAAAAAATTATAAATTTTATATATATGCTGATATATGATGATGTATGAGATGCATGACTAGACTAAGATTTTAGAATTATTCTATGTGTAGTCTATAATAAATTTTCTTTTGATATGATCAATTAGATTTTTTTTAGATTTTATTTTTAGATATTATAAGAGTTATAATTAGATCTAAAATTAAAAAATTAAAATTTAAATCAATACATGAGATATATTTGATGCATGTCTAGACTAGCTATATAGAATTATTCTATGTATTATCTAAAATAAAATTTTATATGAGATGATTGTTTAAAATTTTATTTTTCAGATGTTATATGAGATATATCAGATCTGAAAATATGCATATGTTGATTAAATTTTTATACATGAGATATATACAAAGCATTCATAGTTAGATCTATAATGCGATATATGTTATAGATCTAATTATTTAATAGTATAATTATTAATTTTTTATTAAGACATTCTCCTTGGCCATTCGATCATAAAAGTAAGAAAGATTTTAAGGCCCTCTCTTTCCATTCGATGAAGTGCTCTTATGGTGTGTAGGGGTGCTGCATGTCTATTCTTAATCAGAAATCAGTACTTACTTTTCTGTAAAACTCTTGATCCTGAAACTCTATGATTCTTTATGCATGTTTTATTTATGAATTCAAACTTAATTAAGAATTAAGATTATAAAATTAATTAGATCTAAAAATTATAAATTTTTATATCTAAGACACCTTCATAAAATTAGGTTTGGATATAGATAGCTCAATTAGGTCTAGCGGTTGATCAAACCAAATCAAGAGTTGGTTAGGTAGGATCAAGAGTGCTTAAAATTAACCAGCCCAATAGGATTAAGTTTGAGTCAAGGTCGACTCACAGTCACATATGGTCGACTAAGTTAAGACCTAATTTGGCTTCATGGTTTGAGCTTGGATTGTAGGCTAACCCGATTAGTTCTGGTTTGATAAATTAGTATCTAAGATAAGTTTGGTAGATATGACCAGTAGTCTTTAATTGGAAGCTACTCGATCTGAATGCATTCATGGTGAGTTAATGACATATTTCTCCCATCGATCTCACTTACTTGGCTGATTGGGTTGACCCAATTCTGATTAGAGGTGGCTAACGCTATGAGCTAATCCATGCCACTAGGTTAGTCATAATTGTTATGACTAAGTCAAGTCTAGGAGACCTAAATTAAATCTTCTTAAGAAAATATTAAGTCATAGATCTTCCACCATTATAGATGTATGGGCCCTTCCCAGGGTTGATTGTTCTCAATTGGTTACAATGGTTCAATTGCACCTGAAAGATGCAACCACATCTATTAGGCATTAGATGCTATGGGTTGGAGGATGGATTGGGCTCAATATTCTGGATATAGTGAGGGATCCAATCAAAAATCCAATTCATGCAAATGGTGGGTCTGACTTAACTAAGAAGTGGAGCAATATTCCGAGCATGGTGAGCATCATAAATTAGAGATCAGGTTTGGATGCACCATGATTAGAAAATCATTGGACAAGAGTTGTCCACCCATCGGGCTGATCCATCATTAATAACTGTTAGGTAAGATGGTAAGATAGTTAGTAGGACTGCACCACCCACTAAAAATTAATGATCATGGAGATTTTTGCATCTTTGTTAAGGGAGTATAAGGATCCAAGAAAATAGTGGAAGCCAAAATTTGTTTAAAAATGAAGTTCCTAAATAAATTAGTTAAGTCCAATTACAATGTCTAACTAGAAACTTTGACTCTCTACAAGAAAATATCTGCATCTAATCCACTAGCCTGAATTCTAGACACCCATAGACTAACCAAACCCAATTATAAGGATTGGCTCTAAAACTTCAAAATTATTTTGGATTCTAAAAAGCTGACTCATGTATTAGACCAGGACCCCCCCACCTTACCAGCATGTCCATCCACTGATCAGAGAGCATCTCTAAAAAAATGGATGGACAAAGATAATAAAGCTAGGTACTATATGTTGGGCTCGATGTCTGATGAGCTTCAGCATTAACATGAAGATATCAAAACTACTCGCCAAATGATGGCTCACCTACAAGAGTTGTTTGGTGAAGAAAGTCGCACAGCCAAGTATCAAGTCACAAGAAGACTTTTTAAAGCTCAAATACATGATGGGCAATCAATCCAAGATCATTATTTGATGATGATTAAAGACCTAAAAGAGCTTGAGAAGCTTGGTATCAAGTTGGATAAGGACCTACAAATTGATGTGATCTTGCAGTCCTTGATTGATGCATATGGGTAGTTCATTATGAACTTCCATATACATAAACTACAATATACCTTGGATGAATTAAGAAACATACTGGTTACTACTGAGCTTTCTCTGAAAGGTTCAAAGAGCTCAGTGCTTACTGTAGAGCAGACTTCTTTCAAAAGAAAATCTTTTAGAAAGAAGAAATCTATAAAGAAGCAGAAGATGGAAGATGGAAAGAAAAAGAAAAAGATAGAATCAAAGAAGAAGGCCATCGACAAAGAAAAATATTTTTATTACAATACTAACGGCTATTGGAAGCAGACCTACCCTTTATACCTAGCCAGCCTGAAGATTAAGAAAGAGGCAGGTTCTTCTGGAGGTATGCTCGTAATTGAATCTAATCTTATGGTTTCTTCTACATCCAATTGGGTGCTTGACTCTAATTCAAGTGCTCACTTATGTACTTTCATTTAGGATCTTGAGAAGAGCAGAAGGTTGAGAGATGATGAGTTAATGCTGTGCGTCAAAAATAGAGCAAGAGTTGTTGCTATGGCCGTAGAAATCTAGGATTTCACAGGTAGATCTTGAAATTTTTTTAAAATTTTACAGCAAAAGATTTAAATAAATCTAAAATTTAATTAAATAACTATGTAAACACCTAGATCTTAGATCTATTATATAATCAAGGCATGATATTAAATTAGAAATTAAAATTAAATAAGAAAGAAAAAGGTTGATCAAATCAACCTAGATCTATACTACATCAAATGCAGATATGCAGTTTATAGATCAGATCTATTACCTGAGCAAGTTTAGATATTCTAACTTATTGATTTGAGCTTGAGGATGAAGTCATGAGCTGCACATGCATTCAGCCTCTAGGAGTTATCCACACGAGCCTACGATCTCTAATCTGAAGTTCGATGCACAAAATCAGTACAGTATACTAGTACTATGTTGATCCTTCTTCGATGATCCATCCGATGCTTCCTTCTTCAAAATTTAGAGTCTTCAAAATATGAGAAGGAAGATGAGAGTTTGCTAATCTGAGACTCTCTCAAAAAAACTCAAAAGAAAGGAGGAGAGATTGAAAATAAAATAGCCCTAAAAGAAAATCCTCTTCTTCTTCTCTTTTCTCTCACCTAGATACCTAGTTTGGTGCCTATGGAACCCCATGCTCAAGGACCCTCTTCCTCTAATTTTTGTACACCCCAAAACTCTCCCAAATATCTATATTTTATGAAAAAATTAAAATAAAATTCATCCAATAAATAGAGAAAAAGAAGAGTCCAAGTTAGGTCAAATTTCTAGACTAGGAATATCCAAACATGGAAAGTTGTTGGGGCGCCCAACTCTTGGGCGCCTCCTCCATAATTTTTGGTGTGGACCATCAAGGGAGGGCACACAAGAAAGAAGATTATTTTCATAAAATAAGAGAAGAATTAATTAAAAGAGGGGGCAACACTCAAGGGAAGATGTTTTGGTCAACAAGGATTCTATCTCATAGAATCCTAAGCAAAACCAATTCCTCCTTTGACTTGGTCTTCCATTTAACTTCAAAATATGACTTGGAGGGAGAGAGGGGCATGAAAATTAGAAAGAAAGGGATTTTCCATGAAAAATACCTAAAAAATAGGTATGGAGGGCATTGGGACCAAGGTGGCGCAAGGAGATAGGGAGTCCTAGTCACACTAGGACTCCTATTTTGACTTGATCAAACAAGATCTTTAACCAAATAAAATTAAGATTAAACCAACCAAATTAAATAAGATCCTAACCCATTTAAGAATTTAATTAAATTAGATTAAATTAAATTTAATTCTAATTTATTTTTTAATTAAATTAGAAAATTGGATTAATCCGAGTCCTAGTTAGACTAGGACTAGTTCTTCCATGCACTTGGTTTATCCAATAAACCAATTGAACTTGATCCAATCAAGCTCAAACTTAATCTAATTAAATTATATTTAATTAGAATTAATCTCAATCTATTGGTTTAATCAAATTAAGCTAATTAGTAATCAAATTGCTAATCGATCCTCCTACAACACTTGTACTAGGTTAAATACCAATCGTATTGATTGTTTAACTCTAGAATGATTCTTAATTTTTGATCAACCATTCGATCATATTGTAAGCTCTAATGTGTGTAACCTCATAGGTCCGAACCTAAGTCAATAGCATAGGAATAAATTTCTGTACCAATCGAAGTGACCATCTAGTAATGATATCCGACGGTCGAATAGGTCAAAGGTGTAGAACACCATCCTTAGAACCCATACAGATATAGTTTTCATATAATTCATCCCCTTGACCATAATGCTCGTAGGATACCTCAGAGTTCAACTGTCAACTTTGATCAGATTGTCCACATTGTATTTCAAAATATCAAATCCATCTGATGGATTATCCTGGCCAAGGTTTTGCTATATTGAAATACAGTTATACATTCTTCTCCAACTCTTGAAGTTGTCAATTCCATCTTGATCACACTCTGACTTTGCAAGTACTTAACTGTGCCCAAAAGCCTTTCATTGATGAATTATAAATTTAGTTAGTCCGGTACCAAAGCACAGTGAGTTGCTTGCAAGTCACTAAGGTGATCTCAGGTCTAAGGGATACTTATACCTATATCCCATCAGAGATATTCTCGATAGTAGAATGCTCTGGTGTTGGTCACGTTCAATGACGATGTACCTATACATCTCACCTATATGCCATACCAGTGTCTCCACACACCTTGGTTAAGAGGACAACCAACCTATATGGTATATAGCGATCTATGCTCGATAGACACTATCGTCTTAATTAACAGTCTTTCATTTGGTCATGAATAAATTTAAGGACTAATCGATAAATCCTCTCTTTATCAAAACTAAATAGTCCTAAGGACTTCATCACAACAATGCAGTTCATTAGAAGATGTAAACTTATGATGAAAAATGATGCCAAAATATTTTTCATTAATTAATAAATTAATTATAATATCTCAACTATCAACAGACTGATGATTGACTTTAGAATATAATTTCTAATAATATTCAATTTATCAATCATGCCTTCAAGAAAAAATGATCAAGCTCCCTTTTATAGGACATGAGGAAGGGGCTACAAACCTACTTGTCCTTGTACATACTGATGTATGCAATCCATTTGATGTGCCAACTAGAGGCAACTACGTCTACTTTATTATCTTTATCGATGATCTATCTAAGTATGGGCATGCATATTTAATGCGACACAAGTCTGAAACCTTTAAAAAGTTCAAAGAATTCAAACATGAAGTAGAAAAGCAAACTAGAAAATTCATTAAGGTTCTTCGATCAAATCGAGGAGATGAATACCTTGGTCAAAAATTTCTGAACTATCTCAAGGATAATGGCATAGTTTCTCAATAGACTCTACCTAGAATGCCTCAACTCAATGGAGTTTCAGAATGGAGAAATCGAACTCTATTGGATATGATCCGATCCGTAATGAGCTTCATGGACCTTCTTGATTTTCTTTGGGGATATAGTCTAATGACAACAATATACCTACTGAATAGGGTTCCCTCTAAAACCATTCCTAGCATACCATATAAGATATGGCATGATAAGAAATCAAGTTTGAGTCATCTCAAAATTTGGGATTGTCCAGCCAATGTTAATAAATAATAGGCAGATAAATTAGGGTCTAGGTCCTTTAGAGCTCAATTTATTGGATATCCTAAGAAGTCATTAGGATATTATTTCTACATTTCGAAAGACCATAATGTGATTATGAGTCGACAAGATGGTGGCATCGAGAGATAGATAAGGCTCGAGGCGAAGGTCTTCGATGAGCAACGAGTTAAGGAACCAAATCAGTTAGAGCCAATCCAAACACAACCTCCTCGACCTCATAGATCAGGTAGAATTTTTCATCCTCCTGAGAGGTACTTAGGTATAATTTTAGAGGATATAAAGCAAATGTGTTATGGTATCAACTTGCTCTGATACCAAACTATTGAGATATCAGCTACTCTGATATGGCTTGTTAAGAATTTAGTACCAAATTATTATGGTAGGAAGAAGGAAAAAATAAAATAAGAAAATAACCAAACACATGGATCAGCCTAGAGGCTCGCCTCTATGGGACATGCAAAGCTTCACTATGAAAGAGAAAATAGGTATAAGAGAAGAACATCCACTCTCAACTCACCATATACAAATCTCTCTTAACTAAAAGATATCCTCACAAAAGCTCTCTTAGAATCCCAAGAAGATCCATAGAAGCTACAAGATGCTCTACCCTCACAGCCTCCTCGCTGGATGCTATGTACTTGTTGCTTCTCTCTCTCACGATCTGCACGTACTCGATGCTCTATCAAGCTCCTCTCAGCAATTATCTAAGCCTCTCTACGTGCCTCTCATGCCATACATTCCATCTTTTTTGCTCCACAGCATCTTAGCCCTTTAAATAGGATGAGAATCTTCTTCTCAATAGTTCACTGGAGTTCTAACAAAGCTCGTTCTCCTAATATGAATTGAACATGTCCTTGATGGAGTTTTGAAATATTTTCTAACCTTCAAATCATGACTACAACCCTCCATGGTCACTGGATCCTATGGTCCACATGCAACTCCCGTAGACCCCTTGGATTAATCATAATCCAAGTCTAAATAGAAAAAATCCCATCATATTCTATTCGACTCCGTCGAGCCCGCTTGGTCAGGGGTCGAGTTGGCTCGACTATGTCTCATCTGGACTTCTATTGTCTATCTACCAGAGAGAGCTGGCTCGACTGTGGTTCGAGCTGGCTTGATCTCAATTCGAGCCGGCTTGACTGCGTATCAGAGTCAGCCCGATTGCTATGCTGAAAATTGATTCTCTTCTTGCAGTAGATCAATTTTAAGGCATCAAATCCTAATAATCTCCATCTCGACTCAACATTCGGTCTCCACCTGACTTTGAGAGCTTATGATCCATCTCACCCCCATGCCCTGGGGCATGCTTGCTGATCATGGATGGGTAAATATGAAAGTTGAGCCAGGCTACTCGATCCCACCTCTATTATGGACTGTGTCCACTTTAACCAAAGATCTGCTTGGAGAATTTTTCTATGGTAATAGAAACTTCACTCTACGACATCGTCTCTCATCCTCTTGAGTCTCCTGACTCATGCCCGATCCATCTCCATCCGAAGCTCCATCTCGCACTGGGCTCCCTCTGGCTCTTGAAGCTCCACCTCATACTAAGCTTCCTATTAGATAGTAATATCTTCTTATCTTCTTCTTTTCCTCTAATATCATCCTATCACCACACATGATCTTTAGGATTCCATTACCAGCTATCCACCTATAGCCATTTAAATCTAGTATACTTAGTGAGATAAGATTCCATATGAAATCGGGTATGTATCGGACCTCTTCCAATCTCCTCATTGCACCATCATGTGTCTTCCAACTGATCTTTTCGATGCCTCTAATCACACAGCTTAATTCATCTGATAGATCAATAGTACCTCCACTGCTCTTTAAGGAGTCAAACTGCTCCTTTCTATAATAAACATGATATGTGCATGCATAATCTAAAATCCACCACTGGAAAGAACTAGATACCTCATCAGATATCTTTAGGACATCATCCTCTGACTCACTACTAGTCGTCACTATAGTAGCCCTCATCCTATCCTTGAGTTATAGGCAATTCTTGACTCGATGCCCTAACTCATCGCACCTGTAGCATCTGATCTTGCTTTGGTCTCTTATCTTAGACTTTGATCATCCTCCTCATGATCCTCTATCACTCCATCTACTACCTCCTGCTCCTCTAGAAACCGCCAAAGCTGAGCTGCCACCATCTGAGCTCGAAGCTAGGTTCTCCTTCCTTAGAACCTCATTCTAGAGTATCACTGTAGTGATCTCGTCCATCTTGATGGTGCTCTTTTCTACTAGAAGAGCAGTCACTAAGGACTTATACGATGGGAGCGACGCTAGCAAGACCAATGTCCTGATCTTCTCCTCAACTTTTTCATGAATGCTGAGGAGGTCAATGAGGATCTTCTAGAAGTTGGATAGATGCTCCCGTATGCTCTAGCCTTCATCCATGTGCAGCTGGTAGAATTATCTCCAAAGGAATAGCATGTTGGCGAGTGACTTTGCCATGTACAACTCCTAAAGCTTCAACCACAGCACCATCAAAAAAGTCTCGTCAAGTATATGGATCACCACATCAACTGCTAGGTACAAGCAGATCATGCTCACTGCTTGCATTTGGATCTGCTTTCAATTCTTCACCTCTATGGTGGCTAGCATCTCGTCATACAAGAGAGCATCGATCAACCCATGTTAGATGAGGACATCCTTTATCCTTGCTTGCCACAAGAAAAAATTATCCTTTCCATCAAACTTATTAATCTCCATCTTGATTGTGCTTGTCTTCTTCATATTCTTCAATCTTTATCTACTGCTACAATCTATGCTCTGGTACTACTTGGCTCTGATATCAATTATTACGGTATCAACTCGCTCTGATACCAAACATTGGGATATCAACTACTCTGATATCGCTTGTTAAGGATTTAGTATCAAATTATTATGGCAAGAAGAAGAAGAAAATAAAATAAGAAAATAATCAAGTACGTGGATCAGTCTAAAGGCTTGCCTCCATAGGGCATGCAAAACTTTACTATGAAAGAAAAAATAGGTACAAGAGGAGAACACCCACTCTTAACTCACCGTACATAAATCTCTCTCAACTAGAAGCTATCCTCACAAAATCTCTCTCAAAATCCCAAGGAGATCCATCAAAGCTACAAAATGCTCTACCCTCATAGCTTCCTCATTGGATGCTATGTACCTATTGCTTCTCTTTCTCATGGGCTGCACATATTTGACGCTCTGCCAAGCTCCTCTCGGTGGCTGTCTGAGCCTCTCTACGTGCCTCTCATACCATACGCACCATCTTTCTTGCTCCATGGTACTTCAGTCCTTTAAATAGAATGAAAATCCTCTTCTCAGTAGTTCACAGGAGTCCTAACAGAGCTCGTTCTCCTAATATGAGTCAAACAAATCGTTGATGGAGTCTTAGAATGTTTTCCAATCTTCAAATCATGACTGCAACACTCCATGCCCACTAGATCCTATGGTCTATGTGCAACTCTCATAAACCTCTTGGATTAATCACAATCCAAGTCCAAACAGAAAAAACCCCATCATATTTTGTTCACCTCCATTGAGCCAGCTCGATCAGGGGTCGAGCTGGCTTGACTGTATCTCATCCAGAATCCTACTATCTATCTAACTGAGAGAGCTGGCTCGACTATGGTTCGAGCCAGCTCGATCTCAATCCAAGCTGGTTCAATCGCATATCAAAGCCGACCCGACTATTGTGCTGAGAATTGATTCTCTTCTTACTATGTGTCAAATTTGAGGCATCAAATCCTAACAAAATGCTCCTCATGAGAAATAGGATTCATGGTGATAATCTCAAGACCTATGACAAGGTGATATTAGATATTGACTCTAAGAAATGGTTAGAGGTAATAAGATCAGAGATTGACTCGATGCGCTCAAACCAAGTCTGGACCTTGGTAGATCCACTTGATGATATTATACCTATTGGATGTAAATAGATTTTCAAGAGAAAAATAGGTGCAGATGGGAATACAGAGATATTCAAAGCTAGGCTCATAGCGAAAGGGTATAGTCAACGTGAAGGCATTGACTATCAGGAGATCTTTTCGTCAGTAGCCATGCTAAAATTCATCCGCACACTACTTGCTGTTACAGCCTATTTTGACTATGAAATATGGTAGATGGATATAAAAATGACTTTCTTAAATGAATATCTTGAGGAAGATATTTATATAGAACAGTCGCTTGGCTTCACATGAAGAAAACAAATCTAAGATTTCAGGATTAGATTTTAAAACTTTTTCAAATCTACATAGTAGAAGAGATAAATTAATCATATTAATTCATAAATACACAAGAAAAATCTCTAGATCTAGGATCCTAT
Organism: Cocos nucifera; assembly: GCA_006176705.1. Taxonomy (NCBI): domain Eukaryota; kingdom Viridiplantae; phylum Streptophyta; class Magnoliopsida; order Arecales; family Arecaceae; genus Cocos; species Cocos nucifera. Next base: position 139,383 of record QRFJ01003159.1, on the reverse strand, counting down.
GACATGATTTAAGCATGTAATTAAATCAAAAATTAAAATATGAGAAATACTTATGTTGATCATATCAATAAGAAAACTATACTAGATCAGTTCTAGGTATGAAATAGGAGATCAAATCTTCCTTACTTTTGCAAATTAGACTTTTTAACTCATTGATCCTGGGCTGAGGTTGATGCTCTGAGCTGCACACATGTCCAACCTTTATAGGATGGCTACACGAGCCCTCGATTGTTGATCAAAAATCAGATGGCTAGAAATCAGCAAATATGCTAGTACTGTACTGATCTTTCTTTGATGGTTAATCTGGATCTTTCTTCTTTAAAACTTAGACTCTCTAACTTTTAGAAGAAAGGAAGAAGACTTATGAATCTAAGACACCTCTCAAAACAAACAAAAATGGAGCAAAAAATTTGGAGAAAAAAAAAACATTGGAAAAAGACCCTTCTTCTTCCTTGTTTCTCTCACCAAGACATAAGAGATTGTTTCTCTACAAAGTCTCATGCCCCAAGCCTTTCTCTCCCAGGTTTTCCCACACCCCAAATGCCCTCTCTCAGATCTGAAAGCTTATAAAAAATTAAGTCCGAAGACCCTTCTTATATAGAGTTATGGACCAATCCTTGTCTAGGTCAAATACCTAGACAAGGGGTGTCCAAATAAGGCAGTAGTTGGGGCGCCCAACACTTAGGCACCCCCTCCTTCTTTTCAGCCATGGAGGGTGCCCCCTCCTTCTTTTCAGCCATGGACCACTAGCAAAGAGCACACAAAAATTTCTTATTTCCACCATAGAAATTAGAGAAAATCAGGAAGGGTTGGTTTCTCAAAATTCTATCTCATAGAATTTGGTTTCTCAAAATTCTATCGCATGGGAAGGAGTTTTGATTTCTCAAAATTCTATCTCATAGAATTTAAAATCTAAACCAATTACCTTGTTTGACTTGGTCCACAACAAACTACCAAGTAAGAAAAAGAGAGGGGATGCTATGGGCACGTGTGAAGGCCTGGGAAGAGGTGTTTCCATGCACAAAACTCCTAGAAAATAGGGTGGAGAGGGGGGGGGATTAAGGTAGAGCAATGAAAGTAGTCCTAGTCTTACTAGGACTTCTATTTTGACTTGGTCAAAGTGATTCATGAACTAAATTAAATTAGATTTAATTCAACCCAATTAGAATAGGTCTTAGTCCAACTAAGAGCCTAATTAAATCAAATTTAATTTTTAATCAAATTAGAGTTTGGGTTCATACAAGTTCTAATTGAACTAAGACTAGTCTTCCTTGCAATTGACTCATCCAATAAATCAATTAAACTTAATCCAATTAAGTTTAAATAAAATTTAATTAAATTATATTTAATTACACTTAATCTCAATTCTCTGGCTTAATTAAATTAAGCCAATTAGCAATTTAATTGCTAATCGATCCTCATGCAATACTTGCATTAGATTAAACATTAATCTTATTGAATGTTTAACCCTAGAACGATTCTTAATCATCAATCAACCATTCGATCAAATCAAAAACTCTTATGTGTGTGACCCCATAGATTTGAATCTAAGCTAGTAGCATAAAAATATATTTCTATACCAATCGAAGTGACTATCTAGCAATGATACCTAACAGCCAGATAGGTCAAATGTGTAGAAAATATCCTTAGAACCCATGTGGATATAGTTTTCATATAATTCATCTCCTTGATCAAAATGCTCATAGGATACCTCAGAGTTTAACTGTCAACCCCAATTAGGTCATCCACATTGTATCTTAAAATATCAAATCTATCTCATAGATTATCCTGACTAAGATTTTGTTATATTGAAATATAGTAATGCATTCTTATCCAACTCTTGGAGTGGTCAATCCCATCTTGATCACTCACCGACTTTACGAGTACTTGACTATGCCCAAAAATCTTTCATTACTAAATTAAAAATTAAGTTAGTCCGATAGCAAAGCATAGTGAATTGCTTGCAAGCTGCTATGATGATCTCAGATCTAAGGGACACTTATACCTATATCCCATCAGAGCAATTCTCGATGGTAGATTGCATTAGAATTGATCACGTTCAGTGATGATGTACTCTTACATCTCACTTGCATGCCATAGCAGTGTCTCTATACTTCTTGGTTAAGAAGATAACTAACCTATATGGCATACAATGACCTATGCTCGATAAATGCTATCATCCTAATTAATAGTGTATCATTTGGTCGTGAACTGTTTAAAGACTAATCAATAAATCCTCTCTTTATCAAAAACTAAATAGTCCTAAGAACTTCATCACAACAATGGAGTTCATTAGAAGATGAAGATTTTATGATGAAAATACTAAAATTTTTATTTTATTCATTAATAAATCAATTATAATTATAAGACAGCTCAACCGTCAATAGGCTAACAATTGATTTTGGAACACATTTCTTAACATCACATGCAGTGATAGTGATCATAAGGTTTGCAAGCTACAAAGGTCCATATATAAACTTAAGCAAGCATCTCAGAGCTGGAATGCTCATTTTAATAATGTGATCAAATCTTTTGGTTTCATTAAAAATGAAGAAAAGCCGTGTGTATTCAAAAAGATCAGTATGAGCATTGTTATCTTTCTCGTACTATACATGGATGACATCCTCCTGATTAAAATAATATTCACATGTTGACATCCGTTAAAATATGATTGTCAAAAGAGTTCTCTATGAAAAATCTAGGAGAAGCATCTTTTATATTAAGAATAAAGATCTATAGGGATAGACCGAATGGGATGCTGGGTTTATCATAGAAGATGTACATAGAGGAGGTGCTAAAAAGATTCAGCATGAAAAACTCCAAGAGAGGATTGGTTCCCTTTATACATGACATTCATCTCTCCAAGAAGATGTGTCTCAACACACCTGAGGAGATTGAATGCATGAGCAAGATCCCTTATGCTTTGGCAATAGGGTGCCTCATGTATACCATGTTGTGTACACGACCTGATATTATGCATGCTATGAGTGTCATGAGTAGATATCATTCGAATCCAGGCGAAGAGCACTAAACTTCTATGAAATGTATTCTTAAGTACTAGAGAAGAACTAAGGATATGTTTCTAATATTTGGTAACGAAAAACTCCAGTTCCAGGGATATACAGACTCAGACTTTATGTTTGATATAGATGATCGAAAGTCAACATCTGAAAGTCTGTTTGTATGTAATGGTGGTATTGTAAGCTAGAAGAGTTCCAAGCAAATAGTGATTGCAGACTCAATAATGAAAGCAGAATATATCGCTATATTGAAAGCTACGAAGGAGGCATTCTGATACAAGAAGTTCACTGCAGAGCTTGAAGTGATGCTATTGGATGTCGTCCCTCTATACTGCGATAACAATGGCATCATAGCCCTAGCTAAGGAGTTGAGATCTCATCAAAAGTCCAAGTATATCAAGCGGTGATATCACCTCATCCATGATTATCTCGAGAAGGGTTATGTCGAGATGAAGAGAGTCGACACCGCAGACAATGCGGCTGACCCATTTATGAAGTCGTTGAGCCAACAAAAGATCGAAGCCTATCTTAAGAAGATGGAACTTAGATTTATAGCCAATTGACTTTAGATCAAGTAGGAGTTTGTTAGATATATGCCCCAGAAGCCAAATTGACTAACACATAATATACATTCTAAGAGCATTTTTATAATTTTGACTATAAATTAATAAAAAGGTTATTTTCTTTCATATTATGTATTTAAATTATCTATGATACATCCTTTGAGTTAACAGGTATGATAAATGCATAGTTTCAAGAGTTGAAAATTTAAGGTATGTGTTATCATAATTAACTCATAATTTGCTCTTAATGATAGGATCGTCATGAGGATGGTGATTGATTAGAAAGATTGATGTATGATCACTTTTTTAGGATAGATGAGTCTTGAGTCTACAATGTAGAGATATTAGAGCGAGAGTACAGATACTCATTAGAGAATGAGAGCACTGAGCATGACCACTTCAAGCAGTCATAGGAAAGTCTATCTTCTCGTCAATGACTAGCTCGATGCTATAGTTGTGTATCTAATTCTTTGATCTAAGATGCATTGATAGTTTATTTTGAATGTATTATAGTTCGACTATACCATAACTTGATCTCCTAACCATTCGAAATTCTAAGGTGTATATTGGCTATAGCATGTTCATTGTAGAGACTGGTTCACACCAAAATGGGATCTATCAACCTTGGTAGAGAAGGAGTAGTCCTATGATGATCATCAAATTGAGTTCTTAAGTTTATGGCCATGGTAGTATGATATAATAGAAAAGAGTTTTCTATTAAGATTTCACATCAGACTCGGGTTGAATGATTTAATCATATGATAGGGTGTTGGGTTTGATGAGTTCACCTTAACCCTAATCTTGTTGGAGCTCATGATAGAAAAACTTAATCACATAGGTAGCTACATCGAGAGATTTGCTTTTGGTTCTGATAGATTGCCACCATATACTGCTAGGTATTACTAGTAGATTTTGAGAGTAATTAGAATGATCTTAATGTTCGATCATTCTAATTGTATGAATCAAAAAAGTTCTAGTTCATCGAAAGGTATTTCGATGATGTCGATGATAAAGATCGTGACATATCTCATTACCATATAGAACTAAACCTAACTAGATCATACAAATAAGAATTTGGATCTGGATATGATCAATTGGGCTAATCCGAGTTTGATTGATTTAGATTAGATCCAATTAGATTCAAGAAAATCGTGCTAGCACATGATTGAGCCTAACATTCTCCATTTATAGTCTTTCTGATTTATCTTGGCTGTGCTAAATTAGTTTGGACTTATCTAAAAATCCTATAAGGGTTTGTCCTAATCTGACTGAAGCTTGTTCATGTCAGAAAAGGATTATCTTAATCCATCAGATGGAAATAAGACAATACCTGCCAATTCCTAACACAATCTACTATTTTTGATTTCGTCAGGACATTGACTTGGTCTTTGCAAGAATTGAAGGGTATTGCATGCACCTCCTATATTTCTGATCTGGGTTGCACACCCCAAGGAGTTATTCATTGAAGAAATGAGGTGGGACCCTCTATATGGCATGTGCACAATAAGAGAAGGCATGGAGGAAGAGTTTGTTATGGAACAAACTCTTGGAGATAATTCTCCATGCCACCCTCCTCTTCTCATCTATTTTGTGCAACAACTCTAGGATTTTATGGATACCGAAAACTAGGTATAGATTTAGTATTTCTCCTAGGAAATCAAATTAAAATCTAATTAAATCAAGTAATTAGATTACATGATCAAATAGGACTCTATGTATGGTGCAGGGTCTATTAAAGGGACCCTGCACCCTAGGGTTTATAACTTTGATCTCCCACACCCCAAGGCTACCACCCCAAGAGTTGGGCATGAGTTCCAATGAAAGATTCAGGTGTTTTGGTGCAAAGATCAAGAAGAAAGATAAGTTGTTCGTGAGACGAATGCATGACCTTCAGTGATTGATTTGAAGGATCAACTAGAAGACTTCAGATCTAATTTTTGGAGATCAGATCTAGAAGAAGAACACATTCAAATCCAACCTGAGTGGACTCTCGTAGAGGCTAGGTGCATGCGTGGCTAGATCCAGAACCTTGAAAATTGATAAATCATCAATAAGGTAACTGTTACCTTGAACAGGTAATAGATCTTGTTCCTATTTCCATTCTAATTTTTGTTTTTAATATCAGATCATTAGAATTAGATTCGAAAATTTTCAAATCTGATAAAAAAACTTATAAAAAAATTTTAGAATTTTTCATGATAGATTAGATCGATATTGCAATGGAAAACTATGTTTTTCCTTCAGCTGATATCCAGTCAGATCATTGAAGAGGTACGTCATCAAATTAATAATTTGATCTAATTAGTGGTTGAATATTAGCCATAAAAATTTTTAGAGATCTTCTTTCATCAACTCCTCACTTTATCCTCTAAATCCTGTAACTTAATGTAGGTTGGATTTATTATCTTCTTGCAATTTAGTCTCCTTTTTATTCACCTCTACACTTTTTTCTCTTTTTTTTTTTGATTTCTTGCATCCCTATCTTTTGATGCGAATCATAATCCTTATTTAGGTGAAGGAGCCTAGTTATTCAGTGAAAAATCAATATTTTTTTTAATAGTAGATTTTAAGAAAAAATTTTGCATACCTCGACCTTTCCACCCAACTCCTATTAAGCAGATTTTTTATTGAGATCAATAAGAAGAGGGCTCTACAATTACTTTTAAAATTTAATCTAGTCTAAACCCTATCATTCATTATATTTTTTTAATAATTTACTCCTTAATATCTCTAAAATTATCTAGAATGTTAATCATTTATTGATTATGGTGCCTAATTAACTCTTAATCAAAATAAAGTTTAGGTACATAAAGCTAATTATTTTAAATCATACTTGAAGACTCATAAATTTTAAAGTTAATTATTCTTTCCTCTAACTTAATTTTTATTATCCTCAATTGGAGAAAAATAAAAATATTTATCAAGGTGGGGTACCACTTGGTTTGGTATTTGCAAGTCCTTCATTATACTCTATCAAGTTCATACAAGATGTTTTGATGATGTGCACCTCCCAACTTAGGCTAATCATCTTTATTAATTTGCTATAAAAATAAAAACTAAAAATTTGAAAGAAAGAAAGAAAATAAATGATGGGTTGCCTCCCAACAAGCGCTAAGTTCAAGGTCTTCAACTAGACTGCTAATCTTGCCTATCTTGTATCAAAAATTTGATTGACAAATTTTAATGATTTTGGATTGACAATCACAGGAAGATGGCTTGTGATCCTATTATTTATAAATTTTAATATTTTATCACCAATTTTTAGAACATAACTCGCAACCCCATTCTTAGTTAGTTTGATTCTTTTAATTTTAAGAAGATGATTTATGATCCTATTCTTAGACCCTTGTTTATTGAGAATTTCTTCAATTTATTCTTTTAACATGCTTATAAATTAAATTTTTGAATTAAGAATTGAGTCTGATGTAATAGATATTGGAAGAGTGTCATTCAGTTCTAAACATGCGTACTTAGGTGTGACCACGAAAGGAGTCAATTCTGGAGGAGGAGGTGGTGATTCTAGAGGGGAAGCTATAAGAGAGTATTATTTCATATTTCTCAATCCTTGAAAGAGTGGTGCTAAAATTAGGTAACTCTAATAATTTATTTCTATTTTCAGTATATCCATCTATGTTGAGATTGTCCATCCCAAAAGGATCCCAATATGTATGCATTGGGTTCTGAGAAATAATTCTAGAGGTAGCTTCCTTAATTATATCTTTAGGTAAATCCATCTCAAAATAGTTTTCAATTTATATATTAGACTGTTCTATAAGAATTTCATGAACATTGGACCTCTCAACTATTAAGTGCAGCAGTTAGCTGACTGACTTGGGTTTCTAACTTTGCTATAGACTGAGTTTGGAAGTGGATGATCTTGGTATTCATTTCTAGCCCTTTTAATATGTGTAAAGCATTCTTTTCAAATGTCGAGCTATAGGCACTTGAAGAGAGTTGCTGAATATTTTGATATTAGTACGCTACATAAATTTTCTCCAGATAGCTAGGTTCATAGTTAATTACTGGTTGTGGTGTTTCTATAAAATTTGGATGATTTCCCCAACCCAGATTGTAGGTGTTGGAAAAAGAATTGTAATAAGTAGTCTGAGTTTGGGTTCGATAAGTCTATTCATATGCAAATTTTCAGGATCGATATATGGTTGGACATACATTAACTAGATTGTTGGGACTTGAATATATGCCATACATATGCAAAGGTGAGGCAGGAGAGTGTCTTATATTCAATAGATTGTCAATTTTCTGGGATAACTCATCTATCTTATTGTGGATATTTATGGAGTTTTCAATCTCATAAATTCCACCATTATTAGGTTCATACATGGGTGTATAAGCGTCATAAGTGTAAGAAGAAGGGTTAAAGTATTTTCTTAATTGGCGAAATGGTGCAGCCATAATTTTAGGTTTGTCAACTCTAAGAGTTCGTTCAATTTTAGGATCTAAGGGTTGAATTCTGGGTCATGATGAATAATGCCCAAGTAAACATCCTACAATTATACCTTAAAGCAAATACAGATTAAAGTTTTTATATTTTTTTAATTTTTTTTAAAGAAAAAAAAGATGAAAGAAATTCTAAAGATGAGAACCTAAAGAGTCCTAAATCTAAGAAATAGATGAGAGGAGTTTTATTTGATTTAATATTTATAAGTTAGTAATCAAGTTATACAATCAATTCTGGCTAAGGATTACCTTAGATCTAGATAGCTTCTAACCGCCAAAATTATCTTCAAGCCTTCCAAGTAGAGAATCAGTCATGCAATTGGTCAGATAAGTGTAAGATCGATAGGAGTCCTCTCGTTGCTTTTCTTAGACATCAATTATCTTGGCCAAGTATGTTAACGAAATTAATTAAATAACCACTTTTTTTTAAAATGTAATTCCTGAACCACTTGCCTTAGATATCAGTTAAATTGACTAATCCTAATCCGGTCCAACTTTTAGGATTTCTTATCCTAATAAGCTCGATTATCCTAGGACCAATGTCTAATTGATTTTAGTTTAAGATCTAGGTTATGTAGATGCAAGAAAGTGATTTGTAGACTAAGAAATAATGATCAAATCCTTATTTTATCTTATTTAATTGGATTTAGTACCATTAAAGTATCTTATGGATATGCAATGCAAACAAAATACAATGTCTAATCAAAAATGAAAAAATTTTACTTCTTATGCTTTGTGGTTAGATCTTTAATCACCTAAACAACTTATGCGATGTTAGTGTAATTTATTATTTTTTTTTCTATTTTTTAAAATTTTAAATTTTTTATTTTTTTATTTTTTTTTATTTTTTACTAATTTTTTTAATTTTTTATTAATTTTTAATTTTTTATTATTTTAATTTTTTATTATTTAATATTATTTTTAATTTTTTTAAGCAACTAAATCATGATCCCAGCAATGGTGCTAAAATTTGATTGCTATCGTAGGTGGTCAAAAATAAAACTTAACTCACTATTATATAGATAGGATGAGTCAGGATCATATCCTCAAAGATCGTGTTAATTATATTTAAATAATTTAAATTTAAAATAAAAATAAAATTAAAATTAATTAAAAGACTACTTAAATTAATTAAGAAAGCAAGTAAATAGCAAATTAATTAAAAGTTGGTTGCAAGTATAGAGATGAATTCTCAGGATCGTAATTAATTTCTTATCTAATAATTGGTATTCTTTTAATATATTATAATTAATATCTAATCAATAAAGATATAACCTATCTTAGAGAGCACGGTCTGTATCCTTAAATCATAGCCCGTTCTTTAAAGTTATAGGCTAGTCTAAACTAATTTAGTTATAATAAAAAAAATTAATCTAAAAATAATCTATCCTAAGAGCATGAACCATACCCATAGATCACGGCTCGTCCTAAGGGTCATAAACTATTCCAGATCAATTCTATAAAGATACAAAAATATTATAAAGAAAAGCAGTTTTTATTATAAATTAAAAAGAAATAAAAAAATAAAAAAATAAAAAATACCATTAAAATAAGATCACAGTAATCTCTTAAGAATAAGTTGATCAGCCAGCCATCGGGAAACTTCTCATTGATATCTTCATCCCTAAGCTTGTGAAAGAACTTGGACAATAGCAGGTGCAGAAATCAAGAGCAGGAGAGAGATTTTGGTGGAGAAGTAGGAAGGCTTTTGTGATTAGTTGAAAAGAGAAAGAAAGAAGAGAAGAAGGAAGCTTAAAGAGAGAGAAAAGAGGGAGAACGAGGACTTCTATTGGGTTGATACCCCAAGGGGGGAGGCTGGATGATTGATCAATTAGATTAGGGTAGCTTTATATAGGAGAAAATGGAAGAAATTAACTTAAAGAAGGAGAAAAACCATGGAAATCAAGTCTAGATCAGATTTTTACTCCCTATGAAAGACTCGAGCCATCAGATCGGATTTAAACAGCACAATGTGAGCTCAGAAGTAGCACTCCCAAGTCTTGAAAATATGAGAAGATAGATCATAGAAAGATGAAAATGAGCCGAAAGAAAAATCAGTCTCAATAGTAAAGTTCAGAAACTGGGTCGGCTCACTCTGAGACTGAGCCGGCTCAATTGGAAACTAGGTTGGCTCAATCCAAGATTGGGTCGGCTAAATCTCAGAGAAAAATTTAAATAGAGAGCAGCATTTTTGGACTATTGGTATGGTACACAACTAGGTCAACTCAGTCCGTTGGCTCAGTCTGGGACTGAGCCGACCCAATTGCAGGTTAGCCGGCTCAATCTGAAACTGGGCTGGCTCAATTTTTGTAGATTATTATTTTATGTGCATGGGTTGTTTGGGTTTAGAAAGTTTTTCTATAAGCTTGGGCTTGACCCTTTATAAAGTATATATACTGAAAATAGGTCAAGGTTATAAAGGTGCTGAAATATATAGAATAAAAGTTCTTTTCTTCCAAAAATCTCTTCTTCTCTTTTTCTCTATTTCTTGATTTATTTGATCATGCTTCTGTAGAGATCTCTAAGAAGTACTTTTTTGATTGCTTGGCTAATCACCGACAGCCACGTCGATCCGTGTGGGAAGAGCGCATATTTCCAACATTTGGTATCAGAGCGGTGTTGCGTGGAAGAAAGGAAAGCACCTAGGATTTACTACATCCAGTATCTGTTGCATCAGATTTTATCCTAAAATTTTTAGTTTGCTTCATGGTTGTCTCTAGATTGAGGTGGAGATTGTTTACATGGAGGAATGGTGATATAGAAGTTTGGAAAAAAGATCTAGGGCTAGTTAGATCTTCTGTGAAGGATAGTTTTACTAGTGTGTGATCGTGAAGGGTGTTAGGGATTTGTTCTTAACTTGTTTGAAATCATAGGATCAAGTGGATTCAAGATGGATTTTGAGAAGTTTGACGGTAAGAAAAACTCTATCCTATGGCAGCAAAGAGTAAAGGACTTGTTGGTTCAGCAGAGGATCTACAAGGTCTTAATAAAAGAAAGGTCGAAAAAGATCAGTGCTGAGGATTAGAAAGAGTTGGCGGAAATTGCTTTTAGCACAATCTGGATGTGCTTGGCCGATCAAGTTTTGCTCGAGGTTTGCACAGAGACTACGACAAAGGAGATCTAGAAGAGACTGGAGAACACATATATGAGGAAGAACATGATGAACAAGCTGTGGTTGAAGAAATAGCTGTATAGTCTGAGGATGCCCGAAGGCAGAGATCTTGTTGCACATATCCAAAGGTTCAATCAGGTGTGTTCTGAGGTGATGAGTTTGGATGTGAAGATCGACGAGGAGGATTGGGCATTACTGCTATTATGTTCTCTCCCAGGTTCGTATGATGGTCTCATAACAACTCTAATTTATGAGAAGAAGATCCTAAACTATGAAGAGATTGTTGGTGTGCTCAGATCAAATAAGCAAAGGGAGAAGATCTGCAAGAGAAACCCTAAGTCTGAGATCTTAGCTGTGAACGAAAGATAGAAAAGATCAAAGGAGAAGACAAGAGGAAAATCCAAGGGCAGGTCAAAGTCTCGCGATCAGAGGAAGATGACATTGAAATGTTATAAATATCATCAGTCTGGACATCAGATAAGAGATTATCCCCTTTTAAGATCAAAAAAAGGGAAGGCCAGTAAGGAAGATGATATAGCTTCTGTGAGTAGTGGAGAAGACTTGCTAGTTGTATCAGATGGATCCATAGAGTACGATACTATGTAGATATTAGATTCAACATGCTCGCATTACTATACTTCTCATCGGAAGTAGTTTGCTACCTACCAGAAGGCCAATGGTAGAGGTATCAGCCTTGGAGATGATCATCCATGCAAAGTAGATGGAATTGACTCTATCAGGATGAGGATGTACGATAGGATCATTCGTACATTATCCAATGTCAGGCTTGTACTGGAGTTAAAAAAGAATTTGATTTCTTTGGGCTACTTGGAGAAGCAGGATTATGCTTTTAGTAGCCAGGCTGGGAGTGGATGTCTACAAATTTTCAAAAAAGCTTTGGTGGTGATGAGAGGTAGAAGACTGAGCAACAATCTTTATAGAATGGAAGGCTCAGTGATAAATGATAGTGTAGAGGTGCTAGCAGCGGCATAGGAAGAGCAGATTTTATATCGACTATGGTACTATCGGATGGGTCATATGAGTGATCGTGGGCTCATAGAACTAAGTAGAAGAGGTATGATCCTAGCCTTGAAAAAGGAGGGCATAGATCTTTGTGAGCCGTGTATCTTTAGCAAACATCATAGAGTGAAATTTTTTAGAAGTACAGTTTGCCAGAAGTACCAAGCGCAGCGAAGGAGTGCTTGATTTAGTGCACTTGAATGTGTGGAGACCAACTCCTATATCAGCTAGAGGTGGAGCAAAATACTTTGTTACTTTTATTGATGATTTCTCAAGAAAGATGTGGGTTTATCTGATCAGAGAAAAATCAGAGGTGTTTGCTCGGTTCAGAGCCTGAAGAGCTGAAGTAGAGGAGTCAGGAAGATAGGTAAAGTATCTAAGGTCGGACAATTAAGGGGAGTATACTAACCTGAAGTTCAGGAGGTACTGTGAGAAAAATAGCATCAAATGTCATTACACGGTGAGGATGACTCCCCAGCAGAATGGTATCGCAAAAAGGATGAATCGAACACTGACCGAGAAGGCATGGAGTTTGAGGCTGTAGATATCACTCCCAAAGTCCTTTTGGGATGATGCTCTAACTTTTTCTTATTTTCTTATGAAGAGGTTCCCTCATTATAAGCTGAATAGAGGCATTCTAGAAGAGGTCTGGAGTGGAAAGAAGGTGGAGCTTTGCCATCTGAAAATCTTTGGTTGCACAGCCTATGCACATGTGGAGGCAAACAAGAGGAGCAAATTGAATCCGAAATCTCAAAAGATGAAATTCATAGGATATCCACAAGGAGTCAAGGGGTACCTACTGTGGAACTCTCAGGCACAGAAGTCAGTGATCAGCAGGGACATTATCTTTGATGAGAAGAGGATCTTGAGGAGGTTTGGGATAGTTGAAATTGGAGAAACAAAGGTGAACAGCATTGGCCAGTCAGAGAATGATGGCATGCAGGTTACATCCACTTACAGGAGTATTTCTATTGAGGTGGAGCTGGGCAGAAAAGTATTGTCTCAGATTAAAAATCAGCATGGAAGGCCGGTAGTTCAAACAGATGTGTAGAAGTAGTCACAGACATCAGATAGAGATGTGCCAGTGGGAGTGGCTTTACACAAGTCCCGGCATACTATTAGAAGATCGATCAGATATGGCATTGATGAGGTTATCTCCTATGCACTCATCACTGCTAATGGAGATCTAGAGAATTATGCAAAGGCCATGGAGAATGAGGATCATGATTCATGGATGCAAGCCATGATGGAGGAGATAAAATCACTTAAGAAGAATCAAACATGGTAGCTGGTGGATCTTTCAGAGGGTGCTCGACCTATTAACTCAAAGTTGGTGTTCATAAAGAAAGAAGCACCTTCAGAACAAGGTGGAGTCAAATTCAAAGCAAGGCTAGTAGCAAAGGGATACTTACAAAGAGAAGAGATTGACTACACAGAAATTTTTTCTCCTATGCTACATCATACATCTATTTGAGTTTTGCTGTCACTGGTGGCACAGCATAACATGGAATTGGAACAAATAGACGTGAAGACGGCCTTCCTTCATGGGACTTTGGAGAAAAGAATCTACATGAAGCAGCCAGATGGTTTCATGAAGATGGGATAGGAAGAAAAGGTGTGTTTACTCAGAAAGTCTTTGTATGGCTTGAAACAATCTCCTCCTCAGTGGTATCGAAGGTTTGATAGCTTTGTCTTGAGCCTGGGTTTCAGTAGATGTGAATATGATTATTGTATCTACGTCAAGGATGTAGATGAGGAGGATGCCCTGTACCTGTTATTATATATAGATGATATGCTCATAGCCAGTAGAAGCATGGATGCTGTGAAAAAATTGAAAAGGGCATTATCATCCGAATTTGAGATGAAAGATTTGGGTCCAGCTAAGAAAATCCTTGGAATGGAGATTTGCAGAGATAGGTGCAAAGGAGTGCTCCATTTGTCATAAGAAAAGTATGTCCAGAATATTCTGGAGAGGTTTGGGATGGAGAAGGCCAAACCTGTAGAGACGACATTGTCGAGCCATGTGTCTCTCTCCAAGTTACAGTGCCCCCAGTCAGAAGAGAAGAGAGAGTACATAAAACGAGTTTCTTATACAAATATTGTAGGCAGTGTGATGTACACTATGATGTACTGTAGACCAGATATAGCACATGCTGTGAGCATGATTAATAGATACATGGCTAACCCTGGGAAGGAATATTGGAAAGCATTAAAATGGATATTGAGATATCTGCATGGAACAAGGGATTATGGTTTGGTGTTTGGTGGGCAGCCGGGAGGATTTAGAGAAAAATCTGTGAAGATGTGTGAAGGTTCAAATCTTTTAGAAGGATTTGTTGATGCAAATTATACTGGTGATCTTGATACAAAGAGGTCTACTACTAGATACCTCTTCTGCGTATATAGTAGATTGGTGTTTTGTAGATCAATCCTTCAACCAATCATGGCCTTGTCTATCATAGAGGTCGAGTATATTGGGATAACGGAGGCTGCAAAGAAAGTCCTTTGGCTCAGAAGACTGATTGATGAGTTAGGGGAGGAGCAGAGCAAGGTTACACTATTCAGTGATAGTCAGAGTGCTCTGTTGTTGGCACAAAACTCAGTCTATCATGCGCGCACAAAGCATATAAATATGAGATACCATAAGATCAGAGAGCTGGTGGAGAAAGGTGAAGTGAAACTGATGAAGGTCCATACCAAGGAGAATCAGCCTAATGCACTCACGAAGGTACTCCCCAGAGACAACTTTCAGAGATGTGTGGCACGGATGAGTCTGTTGAGAAGAGATGAGTTCACAAGGACTTGGAAGCACCAAGGTGGAGAATGTGAGCTTAGAATTGGCACTCCCAAGTCTTGAAAATATGAGAAGATAGATCATAGAAAGACGGAAGTGAGTCGGAAGAAGAATCAGTCTTAATAGTAAAGTTCAAAAACTAGATCGGCTCACTCTGAGATTGAGCTGGCTCAGTTGGAAACTAGATCGGCTCAATCCAGGACTGGGTCGGCTAGGTCTCAAAGAAAAATTCAAATAGAGAGCAATATTTTTGGGCTATTAGCATGGTACACAACTGGGTCGGTTCAGTCTAGGACTTAGCCGACCTAGTCGCAGGTTAGTCAGCTCAGTCTGAAACTAGGCTGGCTCAATTTTTATGGATTATTATTTTATGTACGTGGGTTGTTTGGATTTGAAGAGTTTTTCTATAAGCTTGGGATTGATCCTTTGTAAAGTATATATACTGAAAATAGGTCAAGATTGTAAAGGTGCTGAAATATACAGAATAAAAACTCTTTTCTCCCAAAAATCTCTTCTTCTCTATTCCTTGATTTATTTGATCATACTTCCATAGAGATCTCTAAGAAGTACTTCCTTGATTGCTTAGATAATCACCAGTAGCCATACCGATCCGTATGGGAAGAGCGCATATTTCCAACACACAAATCAACCCAAAATCCACCGCTCATAGCTTCATCAGGGGCTGGATTGGTTTATAGCCATCGGATTGCCTCATCAAAGGAATTCTGACCATTGGATGGTGCTTAAGATCTCCTATATCAAGTCAGAATTGAGTTTTGGCCATTGGATCTTCATCGATGTAGATATGAACCATTGGATCGTGCAAAATCACTAGATGCTATTTAAGTTAAACTAGGAATCAATACAGGCCATCGGATCTTGATTAGGATGAATGCCTGCCATCGGATCGTGCAACCATTTTTAGTGAACCACCCATAGATCGGCTGCATCGAAGACCCTCCCCAATCACCGCATGCCACACCACTAGAAATGACCAAAATACCCTCCTGAGCTGCATGGGTTTTTCTGTAAACCTCTTAATGATCCACGCTTGCCATGCAGCGGCCATTGATTGGGCACGCCTGCTAAGCTGGGTGATCCGCACCTAATTTCATGGACTGGCCGATTGGTCCACCGTGCACCGACCAACCTAATGGGCTGATTTTTTTATTTTTTTCATTTTTTCTTTGAATCTTTATTTTGGGTCCATTTTAAGTTCAATTCGCTCCAAATTTTCTTCATTTTTACCTATAAATCGAGCTCTTTTCATCAACGATCTTCTTTTTTACAAAAAATAAAATAAAAATATTATTTTTTTAAGAAATAAAGATAAGTTAATTAATAAATTAATACTTTTATAAATATATTTAATGTATTTATCACTCCTAAAGGCTAGGATCAGTTGAAGAAGAAATCAGCCAAGACTAGAGGCGAGCACACAGTTAGGCTGGCTAGGATATGGGTCAAGCTAGCTCAAGCTAAGATCAATCCGGCTCAGGCCAAAATGGAGCTAGCTCTCTCAGGCAAATAGAAAATAGATTTCAGAATTCTATGGCTTAACAGGCAATTGAGCCGGCTTGAGTCTTCATCAAGCTAGCTTGGATAGGAAGACCGATGAGCATGGGGTTTTTTATTTGGATCTTAGATTGAATTTAATCCAAGAGATCTTAAGGTTTGATTTGAGTGATCTTAAGATGGCTAATTCATGTATAGAGTTAGAGTTTTAGTCCAAAGGGTGAGAGCATACAAGACATGGATATACATGGACTTGGGTGAGTGCTTTCATGTATGGGTTAGCCTAGAAAAATTTTTAGGACTAAGTCTTGTTGGCTCAAGGTATCTATATATACTTTGTATATGTAATTTTGATATGAGGAATGAAAAATCCTTTTCTTCCTAAAAAATCCTAGCTTTTTCTCTCTTCTCTCTTTCTCTTTGTTGTCGCCCAAACTACCAATCATCTAATCTTCATCCTCATTTGCTTGTTAGAAAATGTGTCCTAAAGCCAATCATCTAAGTTATAAATAATTGAAATCTGTATATGAATTTTCTAATAATAAGAGTTATTTGGCTGGTTCATCATTACAGTTCTATTTTTCTTAAATGAACTTCTAAATTATAATGAAGTCCTTAGAACCATAATCAATCGATAAAGAAGGATTTATCAAATAGTTCTTAAACTGCTCACGACCAAATAATAAGTTATTAATAAGGACGATAACTTATTGAGTATAGGTCGCTATATGCCATATGCATTGGTTGTCCTTGTAACCAAGTGATGTGGAGATAGTGGTATGATATCTAGGTGAGATGTAGTAGTATATCTACAATGAACATGACTAATGTAGCACTCTGTTATCAAGAGTAGCTAGCTAATGTCAATGGATATAAGTGTCTCTCTAATCTGAGATCACCATGATGACTTGCAAGCAATTTACTATACTTTAGTACCAGACTACCTGTATTTCTAATATAGGTTCGGAAGGTTTTTGGATATAATCAAGTACTTATGAAGTCGGTGTATGAATCAAGATGGGATTGACCACTCCTGATTAACTTCAGAAAGAGAATATCTCGCTTTGTTTTAATTTAGCAAAACTTAAGCCTGGTTAATTCTCATGAGGAGTCATGAGATTTGCAAAATTTTGAAACACAATAAAGATGATTTGTATAAGTGTTGATAGCTTATTCAAAGTCATCTTGAGTATTATTAGTCATAGGGATGAATTATACAGTAACCATGGGTCAGCATTCTAAGAATGTTGCTTTGCATACATTCGATCTATTTGGACATCGAATACCATTTCTAGATGATCATTTCGATTGGTACAAAAATTAATTTTTATGCTATTAGCTTAGGTTCAAACCTATGAGGTCATACATATAAGTGGTTGTAACCTGATCAGATGGTTGATCGATGATTGAAAATTATTCTAAGGTCAAATAATCAATGCGATTGATGTTTGACCTAATACAAGTATTGTAGGAGGATCGATTAATAATTAAATTGCTAATTGACATAATTTAATTATACAATTAGGCTAAAATTAAGTCTAATTAAAATTAGTTTAAACTTAATTAGATTAAGTCTGATTGATTTATTGGATAAGCCAATTGCAAGGGAGAACAAGTCCTTATCAGACTAGGACTTAAGTGCACCTAATTTTTAATTTGATTAAAAATTAAATTAAATTTAAATTTAATTAAATTATATTTAATTAAGCTTCTAATTAGATTAGGATAGCCTATTAAATAGGTTGACTCAAATCTAATTAGAAAAGAATTTAATTGGGTTTGACCTAGTCTATATGAGAATCCTAGTTAGACTAGGATTTCATCTTCTCCCTTGCGCCACCTAATGAATAATCCCATGCCCCACATTAATTTTCAGATATTTTACGTGAGTTTCCTCACATTATGAATGGTCCCCACACCCGTTTGATCTGGTAGTTTTGATTTGATTTTGCATGATCAAATATGGAAAGTGGTTTGAATTAGTTTCTTGTTTTGAAAGAGTCCCTAGAATCCTAAATACCTCTTCCTATATTTGCTCCTTGCCTTCCGACACCATCTTAATTTTTTGTCTCCTTTTTTTCTATGGTGTGTGCCTGAATTCCTTGTTCTCATGCAGAAAAAATAGGAGGAGGGGCGTCCAACTCTTGGACGCCCCCTAACTTCCATGTTTCACTAGGTCTTTTGACCTAGTCTTCCCTTATTTGTGTGGCACCTCCTATGAGATAGGAGATGGCATCAAAAATCCCTGGGATTCCATGGTAAATCAGAGGAGAGAAAGGTGGTTGTCATGGGAGGTTGAGGTGCCATGTTCCTTGGAGAAGAGGTCTTCATCTAGACATCAAAAGTTGATATCTTGAAGGGATAAAGGTAAGAGAAGATTGTCTTCTCTTGATTTTTCTTTTAAGTATTTTCTTCTTATTTCTCTATGTATTTTTATGTGATAAAAAATCTGAGAGAGAGAGAGAGAGAGGAAGAGGGTGTGGAGATGAGTGCTCCAAGGTATGGGAGCATGGTGGTTCTTTTTGGACATAAACTGATCATATCTTGATGAGAGAAGAAGAAGAGAAGAAAAATCTTCTCTTAGGATTTCTTTGATAATCCTTTTTTTTTATTTATTTGTAGAATTTTTTTATGAAAAATATCAAAAAATGTTAGATCTAGAAGCATAAGAAAAATCTAGAGGAGAAGGTATCCTCTTATCCTAACATAGAGATATTTTCAGGACATCAATCGTTGATGTTCGAAAGAGAAGATTTGTCTTCTCTTAGGATTTTTTTCATATATTTTTATTTTTAATTTTTGAGAGATCCAAGGGTTGGATTTCCTTCTTACTCTTATTTTTTATCTCTTGGAGTGTCTAAGAGATCCGAAGAATATTTTAGATTAACCATCAAGAAAGATCCGTGAGAAGCTAGCACTTCGAGTAGATCTTCATTCGATAAATCTTCGATCTATATTTGCAGCTTCGTGTGGATTATCTATAGAGGTCAGACACATGTGTGGCTTCGAGCAATAAGAAACTATAATAAAATCAATCGTGGAGTTCTCGATCCACGTGATGATAAGAGATCTGATCTCTTCTCTCACCTAGATGTGATCCAGGATTTAGATCTAGAACTGCTCTAGATCTAGGGTATTGATTTGATCAATACCAAAATATTTATTTTCATATTTATATATACATTATGACATATTATAGATCCTACATGTAGGATTTAGTAATTTGATTACATGCTTTTGTAGATTAAATAGTTTAATCTATATCTTTCGCTGTATTTTATTTTGAAAAAGTTTTGAAATTCAAGCATGAAACCCTGCATGTTTTCCATCAGTGGTATCAGAGCATCTAGGTTCTATTATAACATGATCATATTTACATTAAGATAAATCTAAAAATAAAACTTTAAAGATCGCATACACTGATATAAGGTTATCCTACTATAAGATTTATCTCTTACAGTGGAGAGGTTATCCGAGTATGTACTGATCTATTTTTGAATCATGAATAAGTTAGATATTATCTAAATAATTTTATGATTTATTTTTTGATTTTAAATCTAAAATTAAATAGATGTTAGTTCTATTTTAGATTATTTAGATTAGATCTAAATAATATCGCATCGGACATACTGATTATAAGGTTGTCCTACTATAAGATTTATCCCTTACAGTGGAGTGGAGAGGTTGTCCTAGTATATGCTAACCTGAATAACCTAAATCATAAATATGTTAAATGAGATCTAAAGTGATTTATGATTTATTTTAGATTTTAAATCTAAATTTAAATAATTTATGATCTGATCCATATGATGTGTTTTATGTCTAGATTTAGATCCTCTTGTTGCATATGTTGATATATAGCTTTTGTTTTGAATCTAATATATATATATATAATATATTTATTTTATAGAATTCAAATTGAGAACCTACTTTCTGCAAAATTCTAGATTCGAAATCCTAGGACGTCATCTAAATATTAAAATAAATCAGATCTAAAATCATGTATTGAATATGATTCAATGTAAACTGTTTACAATTTGAAAATATTTCAAATGATCAAATCAGAAATTAGTTCTGAGGTTTCATAAATCCAAACCCATAAGCCTTGAACTTAATTAAGAATTAAGTGATTATTTAGGATCTTGGTTTGTGATTTGAAGATCCTAAGATAATTTCATAAAACATAGGTTAAAGGATAATAGGTTAGTTTTGATCAGGTCCTTAACTGGGTTAGGCCTAGAATTAGATTAAATATGGACTAAGTTAAGAAATTGATCAAACTTAATTAATAATTAATTAGAATTAGATCATTTAAATAGATCAATTCAATAGTTATAGTTAATCAAATTTCATACATCTAATAAATGGATACTGATCGTGGCTCAGTAGCTGAACCCGAGTAGATCAAATCAAAACTGATAAATCGATTGATGTCTAAAGTAAGTCTGACATTTTTACATCGATGATTTTTAATTGACAGCTCGCTTACTTGATTACTTTTGATGTTATCTAAGACAAGCGTTATAATGAATATATTAAATATGACATAAGAAACATTAAAATCTATGCTATTTAATTTTTATTATTTATTATTTGATATTTTTTATATTTATTTTTAAAAATTATCAATCATAAAAATTATTTATAAATTAATTAATAAAAAATTTTAATATTTATAATTAATAAGTCCATTCAAGCTATTGGATTTTTATATGAAAAGATGTTTGTATGAATATTAAAGCATGTGGAGATGACACAATGCGACATGAGCTGAATGCGACAAGAAGTGGACTCGTAAGAAAAAGTATGCAGAATAAACCCATGATGTGCCGCATGAAGTGAGGCAAGGGACGTATGCAGGAATAAACTCTAAAAAAAAAAAAAAAAGAGGGAGATGTTACTTTGGAAATTCCTTAGGGAGGAAAGCGGGGATTTGTGCTGGGCATTAAATGAATTGCCATTTGACTTGATGGGACCGGTGCTGATGCGTGAGCTCATAGCGGAAGACGCGTGGAAAAATAAAGAAAGCGGCTACTTCATGCATGGAAGATGGTGCCGGGCGCTTCATGGAATCAAATGCAGTGAGAAGAAAAGTTTTGAAGCGAAGATCATTGGAGTTAAAAATAATAATAATAATATTTAAAAATTTTATAAAAAAATTATATTAAATAATATTATTTTTAATTTTATCTATTTTTGATCCTTTAATCTCATTTATTCATCTTTTAGTCCTTATTATTTTTTTTTAGTTTCATATCTAAAAATCATGTATAATTTTTTTCTCTTATTTTCTATAAAAAACCTCTTATGCACTTAAGAATCATCTCAGAAATTTTTCTAGAGTCTTACATAGAGAAAAAGGAAGAGACTACTCCATAAACAACTAGGCTAGCAGTATCAGAAGGAGAAAAAAAATTTTGTAACGACACAGAACGAATTTATTGTTCTAAACTTTTTTATATTTTTTTATTTAGAGTAAAGATTATACTTTTTATTTAAATTACCATAAGTTTTTTATCTGCTCTTTTATATGCTTTTATTTATTCTTTTCTGTTAGATTAATATTAGGAATAACTTTTTCTTTTCGGAGATGCACCATGATCTATAGATATGGGGCATGCCAAAAAAAAAAGAGTTGTTTACCTAGTACTTTCCAAAGACGTGCCATGATCTACTTACGGGGCATGCTAAGAAAAGATAAGTATTTTTTTTTAAGATTAATCATAATTATTTTTTAAAAAAATTAAAAAAAAGATATAACTCTATTAGTATAAAATTAATTCAACTCCTGAGATTTTTATTTTCTAATTACATCAATTTTAGGATAGTTTATTTTCTAAATCAAAATATTTTTTTCTTTTATTTTACAATCTCAACTTAACTCTAGATCTCTAAGAATACGATTTCAACTCATCCTACCTACGTAGTGAGTAGAGTTAATTTTGGTGCTATTAATGACCATATATCAAATTTTGGCATCGTTATCGGAGACCTTGGCATGATTGATTTTAAAAAAAAAAAATTTAATTTTTATTTTTGTTGCTTTCTAGCTAGATTATCTTATTTACATAATTAAATAATTATCTTATTTTATATAACTAATTTACTATTTTTTAATCTTAAAGATTTCTTGCCTTTTATAATTTAGATTAATCTGCTACTTTTTATAGCTTAGTGATTTATTGCTCTTTAAACTTAATCACTTAAAATTATTTTTTTGTAAAATCAAAAAAAATCAAACTAAAAAAAATATAAAAAGATAAAATTATAAACCCTAAAAAAAAGTCACCGACATTTCATA
Source organism: Cocos nucifera (assembly GCA_006176705.1). Lineage (NCBI taxonomy): Eukaryota > Viridiplantae > Streptophyta > Magnoliopsida > Arecales > Arecaceae > Cocos > Cocos nucifera. The sequence goes on along the minus strand of QRFJ01003159.1, from coordinate 116,600 downwards.
ATACTTAACTAAGATAGTGTAACCTCAAATATAAAATTTTTTAACTTGATTAGATATCTTATTTCTTTGCATTGCATCTCCATAATTAATTTTAAGGGCACAACCCATTAACTAAGATAAGATGGAGATTTGATCATCCTTCCTTAGTCCATAAATCACTTTCTTGCATCTGCATAATTTAAACCTTAATCTAAAATTAATTAGACATTGATCCTTAAGAATTTCAAGCTCAATAGAATAAGTAATCCTGAGAGTTTGACCAGATTAGACTTGGTCAGCTAGCTGGTATCGAGGCAAGTGATTATGGGACGACTGAGCCCAAAGAAAGATAGTTTATAATTGATTCTGTTTGTTGATCTAGCCAATTTAATTAGTGTCTAGGAAAAGCAATTTGGGGACTCCCACCGATTTTACACTTATTTGGCCAGTTGGTCAAGCTCTGACTTGGAGAGCTTGAAGGCTAACTTGGAACAGTTAGGAGCTATCTAGAATGAGGGTAATCTTAGGATAGAGAGTCCATTATGTGCTAACTTGATTGCAATTAACATCAAACTCTAATTAAATTATCTTCTTTCTTTTCTTAGCTTCATGACTCCTTAGATTCTCTTTTTTAGAACTCTTTCTTCTCCTCTTCTTTTCTTATTAAAAATAAAAATAATAACTTGAACAAATGTTTGTTCCAAATTATAATTATAAGGGTGTATATTTGGTCGTAAATCATTACAACATGAAATCCAACCTTTAGACCTTGAAATAGAACGAACCATCAGAGCTATTCGAGCTAGAATCATGGACCGCAATCACGAGACTGATCCACCATACTAATTGAGGGAGTATTTCACTCCTTCATCATATACCTACTCCTCCTATATCCAAGTACCTCCTATAGAAGCAACTCAATACGAGATTAAGTTCACCATTATTCAAATATTACCATCTTTTTATGGACTTGGTAATGATGATCCGTATAAACATCTGAACGAATTTCTTGAGATATGTTCTACCATCAAAATTCAAAATCTCTCTAATGAAGCCCTTAGGTTGAAATTATTTATTTTTTTCACTTAAAGACAAGGCCAAGTAATGGTTACATTCATTAGATTCCATGACTATTTCAACCTGGAACCAATTACAAAAAAAAAAATTCAAGAAATTTTTTTCAATTGAAAAAACAAATCAAATTAAAAAAGTCATAACTAGTTTTTTCCAATTAGAAGAAGAGATGTTCCATGAAATTTGGGAAAGGCTCAAAGACATCATCTACAAGTGTCCATACCACGCCATACCCAAATGGCAATTGGTCCAGTGCTTTTACAATGGATTATCAGAAAAACATAAATACATGGTTGATTCTTCCTATGGTGGGACATTTATGCTTAAAAGTGAGTAAGAGGCTTGCTTAAAAGCGAGTAAGAGGCTTGGCAGTTATTCAAGACCCTAAGTAAAAATTCTTTATATTATATGTCTACCACATTTAGAGAAACTCTTAGGTTATGACCCAAAAGAGATGGAATGTATGAGGTAAGCTACTCCATAGACATCCACAACAAGGTGGATGCACTATCCCAAAAGCTCGATCGACTACTGCAAGTTGTCACACCTCTTCTCCATCTATGCAGTCACAAGATGTTTGTATAATATGCTTGAGTCCTACTCACACTATTGATGATTGCCCAGCAGTCCATCAATTTTCTGAGCTTATACAGGAGCAAGCCCACCAAGCCCAAACTTATATTGTTCCTAGACCAGGAAATGACCCATACTCTAACATGTATAATCCAGGCTAGAGGAATCACCCAAACTACTCTTGAAAACTACAACCTATGGTCAACCAGACTCCCCACAAACCTAATTACTAAGGGATGCAGTTTAAGAACACATCATACCCTCAGTATCGGGATGCCCCTCAACCTTCTCCTAGCAACTATAATTCTAATTTTGAGGAGAAGGTTCTACAAGCTTTAGGAAGGATAGAAATCCACTCCCAGACTCTTCATTCTCACACGCAGTCGATAGCAAAGCTAGAGACCCAAATAGGTCAACTAGCAACTGAAGGGAAATCCTGATTTTTCAAATTAGATTCGTTCAGATCTGATCGGATCAAGAGATATATTTCAAAAAATTTTTTCTTTGATCCAAATCAGATCTAAAATATTTTAGATTTGATTATTATTATTATAATCATTAAAATAAAAAAAGATAAATTAAATCAGATTTAATTTACCTTGATGTAGGATAATCCTATTATCCGTTGATGATCCTATAAGCAGTGGAAGGTTCTGGATCTAGCCACGCAAGTGCCTGGCCTCTACCGGTATCCACTCAAGCTGGATTTAGAGATCCTCTTCTTATCTATCACGTCTCTAGAAATTAGATCTGAATCTGATTTAGAGAATCTTCAAAATAACTTTCGAAGATCAGCAGTTGTCCTTTGCAGCAGCGCAGCCTTCTAGCTTTTTATCGTCTTTCTCTCATCTAGATTGCACCAACTAAGATCCCAAACTACTTCGGGCGTGGAGAGGAGAGGGAGAAGATGGACTTGGCATGGAGGAGGAGGGAGAGGCAGCCTCGGGGCGTAGGAAATTGCATTAATGAGATACCCCTTGAGTTGGACGTAGGATCTTATTTATAGACTATGCGTGATCCAACTTCTCTTCATCCCAACCAATCACAACCCTTTGTGAAATCAGACCTAAATCTGATTAATGGGAATAGAGTCCCTTAGATTCATCCTTAGATGGTGCCTAAGATCAGTCAAAATTGGTTCTTAGGAGGAGTCTAATCGGAATCCAAAAAGGAGATGGAGTCCCTATCCAATAGGGACTCCTGGGCGCCTCCAACTTGGGCACACGCCACCTTGGCGTGCGCCCTCCTCCTTGCCAGGTTCTGGCAGGGGGACAAGGCCCCCACCAGCTCTCCAATAGGTGCATGACACATGTGGTCAAAAGTCAAAGTGTCAATGGTCAACATTTGACCAGTCAAAGGTCAGACTTTTGACCAAAGTCAAAGGAACAAGAAATGGCAGGTGACCAAAAATGGCAGGTAATGTCTTACAAAATAAGACAACCTTTTCTGACTTGGACAACCTCCAGTCAGACCATATGAAGGCCTCTGATTGAGCACAAACTCCTTTGGCTCAGTCAGGACAACTTATTTATGATAGTAAAAGAAGAACGTTAGGTTCAATCGAGTGCTAGCACGATTTTCCTTGAACCTAATTGAATCTCATTCAGATCAATTGAACTAGATCAGTTCAATTGATGATCACCAGATTCAAACCCTTGTTTGTGTGACCCAGTTAGGTTCAGTTCTGTATGGTAATGGGATATGTCATGATCTCTATCATCGACATCATCGAAACTCCTTTCGATGGATCAGAACTCTTCTGATTCGAACAGCTAGAATGATCGATCATCTAAATCATTCTAATTGCTCCCAAAATCCACCAGTGACACCTAGCAGTATATGGTGGCAACCCATCAGAGCTGAATGCGAACCTCTTGGTGCAGCTACCTGTGTGATTAAGTTCTTCTATCTTGAGCCCCGATCAGATTAGGGTTAAGGTGAACTCGTCAAACCCTAGTCTCTGTCATATGATGTAATCATTCGATTCAAGTCCGAATGTGAAAATCTAAATAGAAACTCTTTCTATTATTTCACTCTGCCATGGCCATGGGCTTCTGGACTTGATTCTCATGATCATCATAGGGCTGCTCCTCTACCACCGAGGTAGATAGATTCCATCTTGATGCAATCCAGTTCCTACAATGAACATGCTATAGCCAACATACACCTCAGGGTTCCATATGGCTAGGAGACCGAGTAATGGTGTAGTCAAACTATAACACCCTCAAGGTGAACTGCCGATGCACCTCAGGTCAAAGAACCAGACACACTACTGCAGCATCGAGTCAGTCATTGACGAGAAGGTAGACTTCCTAATGACTACTCGAGGTGGTCACGCTCAGTGCCCTCGTTCTCTAACGAGTACCTGTACTCTCGCTCCGGTGTCTCCACACCGTAGACTCAAGACTCATCTACTAAAGAGAAGCGATTGTACACCAACCTTCCGGATCAATCACCATCCTCGTGATGATCCTATGGTCGGGAGCATTTTATGAGTTAATAATGATTATTCATGTCTTAAATTTTCAACTCTTGAAAATATGAATTATCATTACCATTAACTCAAAGGATGTATCACAGACACTAAATACACATATGTGATAGAAAATAACCCATTTTATTGATTATAGTCAAAATTATAATTTTGCCCCTAGAAGTGTATTACAAGTGTCAGCCAATTCTGGCTTCTAGGGCACATATATCTAACAATCTCCCACTTGTCCTAAAGCCAATTGGCTACAAGTCTAAGTCCCATCTTCTCAAGGTGGGCTTCGATCTTCTGCTGGCCCAACGGCTTTGTAAGTGGGTCTGCCACATTATCTGTGGAGTTGACTCTCTTGACCTCGACGTAACCCTTCTCGAGGTAATCGCGGATGAGGTGGTATCGCCGCTCAATGTGCTTGGATTTCTGGTGAGACCTCGGCTCCTTAGCAAGGGCTATGGCGCCATTGTTGTCGCAGTATAGAGGAATGGCATCTGATGGCATTACTCCAATTTCTGCAGCAAACTTCTTGTACCAGAATGCTTCCTTCGCAGCCTCTGATGCAGCGATATATTCTGCTTCCATGGTGGAATCTGCTATCACAGTTTGCTTGGAAACTCTTCCAGCTGACAGCACCACCATTGCACACAAACAGACTCCCAGATGTCGACTTTCGATCATCTATATCGGACATGAAATCCGAGTCTGTGTATCCCTGGACTTGGAGTTCTCCATTACCAAAGACCAACATCATATCCTTAGTTCTTCTCAAGTACTTAAGGATACATTTCACAGAAGTCCAGTGTTCTTCACCTGGATTTGACTGATATCTGCTTGTGACACTCACAGCATGGGCTATATCAGGTCGTGTACATAGCATGGCATACATGAGGCTCCCTATTGCAGAAGCATAAGGGATCTTGCTCATGCATTCTATTTCCTCAGTGTGCTAGGGCACATCTTCTTGGAAAGATGAATACCATGTCTGAAGGGTATTAATCCCCTCTTAGAGTTTTCCATACTAAACCTCTTTAGTACTTCCTCTATGTACATCTTCTGTGAAAGTCCTAGCATCCTATTCGGTCTATCCCTATAGACCTTAATTCCTAGAATAAAGGATGCTTCACCTAGGTCTTTCATGGAGAATTCCTTGGACAACCATATTTTGACTGATGTCAACATGGGAATATCATTCCCAATAAGGAGGATGTCATCCACGTACAATACGAGGAAGACAACAGCGCTCCCACTGACCTTTTTGAAGACACACATGGTTCCTCTTCATTTTTGATGAAACCAAACTTTTTGATCACATCATTGAAATGAGTGTTCCAGCTCCGAGATGCTTGCTTAAGTCCATATATGGACCTTTGCAGCTTGCAAACCTTGTGATCAGTATCACTGGATGTGAAACCTAGCGGCTGTTCCATATAGATATCTTCCTCAAGATATCCATTTAAGAATGCCATTTTCACGTCCATTTGCCATATTTCATAATCGAAATAGGCTGCAACGGCAAGCAATGTGCGGATGGATTTTAGCATAGCCACTGGGGAAAAGGTATCCTGATAGTCAATGCCTTCGCATTGACTATAACCTTTTGCCACTAGTCTAGCCTTGAATGTCTCCACATTCCCATCTGCACCAATCTTTCTCTTGAAGATCCATTTACACCCAATAGGTACTATACCTTCTGGTGGATCTACCAAGGTCCAGACTTGGTTTGAGTGCATCGAGTCAATTTCTGACTGCATTGCCTCTAGCCATTTCTCGGAGTCGATATCTGATATCGCCTCGTTGTAGGTTTTGGGATCATCACCATGAGCACCATTACCTACGAGGAACATTTTCTCTACTTCCTCTGAAATAATACCTAAGTATCTTTCAGGGGGATGGAAAACTCTTTCCGATCTACGAGGTGGAGGAGGTAGTGTTCTTATTGGCTCAACCTGATTTGGTTCCAATTGGTCCTTAGCTCGTTGTACTTGTGAGACTTTCTCATCAAGCTTAATCTGCTTTCCAATGCCGCTATCTTGAATAAACTATTTTTCAAGAAAGATGGCATGTCGACTCACAATCACATTGTGGTCTTCTGGAATGTAGAAATAGTATCCTAATGACTCTTTAGGATATCCTATGAATCGAGCTCTGAAAGGACCTAAACTCTAACTTGTCCGCTTGTTGTCTTTTGACATGAGCCGGACAACCCCAAATTCTGAGATGACTCAGACTTGGTTTCTTACCGTGCCATATCTCATACGGTGTGGTAGGAACGGTTTTAGAGGGAACCCTATTCAGTAGATAAATTGAAGTTAACAATGAATGTCCCCAAAGAAAATCAGGGAGGTCTGTGAAGCTCATCATGGATCGAACCATATCCAATAGAGTCCGATTTCTCCATTCTGAAACCCCGTTGAGTTGAGGTGTTCCTGGTGGAGTCCATTGAGAGACTATGCCATTTTTCCTTGAGATAGTCTAGGAATTTCCCGGCTAAGGTATTCACCTCCTCGATCTGATCGAAGAACCTTAATGGGTTTTCCAGTTTGTTTTTCTACTTCATGTCTGAATTCTTTGAACTTTTCAAAAGCTTCAGACTTGTGTCTCATAAGATACACATACCCATACCTAGACAGATCATCGGTAAAGGTAATGAAGTAGACAAAATTGCCTCTAGCCGGCACATCAAATGGGCCGCACACATCAGTATGTACTAGGGCAAGGAGATCTGTGGCCCTCTTCCCCATGTCCAACAAAAGGGAGTTTAGTCATTTTGCCTTGAAGACAAGATTCACAAGTTGGATATGACTCGAAAGTCAATGGACTCAATAGCCCATTTTTCTCCAATTTGTTGATCCTATCTTCTGCTATATGACCTAATCTCAGGTGCCATAGATATCTATCGTTTGGACTATCCCTAGGTCGTTTGGCATTCACGTTTTGCTCGATAGTTAGAAATAGGTACATCAATATGTAGCTGATAAAGACCATTAATAAGGAAAACCATTTGCAATTTTATTTCTTTCATAAAGAATGTTACAATGGTCCTTAAAGAAGGTAATCACATAGCCTTCTTGTGCTAAGCATGAAACAGAAATCAAATTCCTGCTAGCTGCAGGCACATAATAACAGTCTTTCAAAACTAAGTCTAAACCAGATGGTAATCGAAGAGGGTATGTTCCCACGGCTACTGCAGCAACTCTTGCTCCATTACCGATGCGTAGGATCATGTCTCCATCCCTCAGCCTCCTGCTATCCTCAAGACCCTGCATGAAAGTGCACAGATGAGCACTAGAACCAGAGTCAAGCACCCAACTGGATGCAGAAGAAACCGTAAGGTTAGACTCAATAACGAGCATACCTCCAGAAGGACCTTCCTTCTTGTTCTTCAGGGTGGCCAGGTAAGTAGGGCAGTTCCGCTTCCAATGGCCGTCGCTGTTGCAATGGAAACACTTTTCCTTTGACATCGGCCTTTCTTCTTCGGCTCTGCCTTCTTCTTCTTTGCTCCTTCCACCTTCTTGCTTTTTCACAGACTTCTTTTTCTTTCCATAAGACTTTCTTTTGGAAGAAGTCCATTTCCATAGCAAGAACTGAGCCTTTAGAACCTTTCATAGAAAGCTCAGCGGTAACCAGCATATTCATTAATTCGGCCAAGGAATTTTGAAGTTTATGCATGTGGTAATTCATGATGAATTGCCCATATGCATCAGTCAAGGATTGCAGAATAATATCATTCTGCAGATCCAAGTCTAACTTCACACCGAGCTTCTCAAGCTCTTCCATGTCCTTGATCATTGCATCAGACAGTGATCTTGGACTGACTGCCCATCACGCATCTTAGCCTTAAAAAGTCATTTCGTGACTTGATATTTGGCTGCGCGACTCTGTTCACCAAACATCTCCTGCAGGTGAGCCAACATTTGGCGAGCAGTCCCGATATCTTCATGTTGGCGCTGGAGCTCATCAGACATCGAGCCCAACATGTAATATCTGGCCTTATTATCTTCGTCTATCCATTTTTCCAGAGACGCTCTCTGTTCAGTGGATGGACGGGCTGGTAAGGTGGGAGGGTCCTGGTCCAATACATGGGTTAACTTCTCAGAACCCAAAATAATTTTGTAGTTCCTGAGCCAATCTTTATAATTGGGTCCAGGTCAGTCTATGTGTGTCCAGGATACGTGCCAATGGGTTGGACGCAGACATTTTCCTGTAGAGAGTCAAAGATTCTAGTTAGATACTGTAATTATTGACTTGACCAATTTATTTAGAAATTTTATTTTTAAACAAATTAGCTCCCACTATTTTCTCGGATCCCTACACTCCCTCTGTAGAGATGCAAAAATCTCCATGATTAATGATTTCTAGTGGGTGGTGCGGTCTCACCAACTGACTCATCACCTCACCTAACAGTTATTGGTGATGGGTTAGCCAATGAGTGAACAACTCTTGTTCAATGATTCTCTAATCATGGTGCACCCAAACTTGGTCTCTAATTCATGAATCTCACCGTATCCGGAAATATTGATCCACTCCTTAGTTAAGTCAGACCCACCATTTGCATAGACTGGATTCCTAATTGAGTCTCTCACCGTATCCGAAATATTGAGCCCAACTCATCCTCCAGCCCATAGCATCCAATGCCTAATAGACATGGTTGCATCTTTTCCGGTGCAACTGAGCCACTGTATCCAGCCGAGAACAATCAACCCCGGGAAGGGCCCGCACATCTACAATGGTGGAAGACCTCAGACTTAATCTTTTCTTAGGGAGAATTGATTCAGGTCTCATTAAACTAGACTTGTCATAGTCATAACAATTATGACTAACCTAGTGGCATGGGTTAGCTCGGATTATTGACCACCTCAGATCAGAACTGTGTCAACAGATATGGCCAGGTAAGTGAGACCGGTGGAAGGAATATGCCATTAACTCGTACAAGAACGCATTCAGGTCGAGTAGCTTCCAATTAAAAACCAGTCGGTCGTATGTGCCAAACTTACCTTAGACACCAAATTGTTGAGTCAGAACCAATTGGGTTAGCCTACAATCCAGACTCTAACCTCTGAGCCTAATTAGGTCTTGCTTGATCGTGACTCGATCTTGACCCAGACTTAATCCTATTAGGCTGGTCAATTTAAGCATTGTTGATCCCATCTAACCAACTCTTGATTCGGTTTGATCAACCGCTTAGACCTAATTGAGCTACCCAAGCCCGAACCCAGTATTATGAATATGTCTTAGATCTAAAATTCTCAATTTTAGACCTAATTAATATTCCATAATCTTAATTCTTAATTAAGTAGGGTTCATAAACAAAATATGCACAATAAATCCTAGGGTTTCAGGATCTAGGGTTTTGCAGAAAGTAAGTTTTGGATTTCTGATTAAGGACGAACACGCAGCACCCCTACACATCATAAGAACACCCCATCGAATGGGAAGAGAGGGCCTTTAAACCCTTCTTCGTTCTTATGACCGGACGGCCAAGAGGAACGCCTTAATCAGGAACATGCAATACTACAAAACAGTTTTAGATCTATATCATATATCTCATATACAAATTAGATCTAATCATGGCATATTTTGCATACATCTCATGTATCGAATCATGCATATTTTCAGATCTAAATTATCTCATAATAATCTAAAAAATTAGATTTAAATTGATCTAATCAAAATAAATTCTAATCTAGACAATTATGTAGAACTATTCTACAACTAGTCTAGACATGCATCAATCATATCTCATATGATATTTAAAATTAAATAATTTTTATTTGCTATTTTTTAGATGTTATTATAACACTTATAATATCAAAAAATAGTAAATAAATAGATCTAAAATATGATTTAATCAAATTAAATCAAAACATGCAAGACTATTCTATAGAACTATTCTATTTTAGAACTAGTCATGCATATTTTCTAATCTTAGATCCAAATCATTTAATTTTAATTTTTTCTGATTTTAGATCTGATCACATCTCATGTGACATCTAAAATCACTTTATTTTTTTAATTAAAATAAATTTAAAATTAGATCTAAATACTTTTAGAACCTTGGCTCTGATACCAGTTGAAGGGAAAAATCCTGATTTTTCCGGTCCAGGTTCGTTCAGATCTGATCAGATCAAGAGATATATTTTAAAAAAAAATTTTCTTTGATCTAATCAGATCTTGAGATATTTTAGATCTAATTATTATTATAATTAAAATTAAAATAAATAAATAAATTAAATCAAATTTAATTTACCTTGATTTGGGTAATCCTATTACCCTGTAGATGATCCTGATTGCAGCGGAAGGTTCTGGATCTAGCCACGCAAGCGCCTGGCCTCTACCGGTATCCACTCAGGCTTGGATCTGGAGATCCTCTTCTTCTCTATCACATCTCCAAAAATTAGATCTGGATCTGATCTGGAGGATCTTCAAAACTCTTTTGAAGATCAGCAGTCGTCCTTTGCAGCAGCGCAGCCTTCTTGCTTTTGATCGCCTTTCTCTTGATCTGGATTGCACACCAACCAAGAATCCAAAACTACCTTTTGGACGTGGAGAGGAGAGGGAGAAGGTGGACTTTGGCATGGAGGAAGGAGGGAGAGGCAGCCTTGGGGCGTGGGAATTTCAATTGATTCAATCATATTTGAGTTGGGCGCAGGGTCTTATTTATAGACTAACTTGTGATCCAACTCCTCTTCTTCCCAACCAATCACAACCCTTTGTGAAATCAGATCTAAATCTGATTGGTGGGAATAGAGTCCCCTGGATTCCTCCTTAGAGGGTGCCTAAGACCAGTCAAAGTTGGTTCTTAGGAGAACTCTAATTGGAATCCAAAAAGGAGATGGAGTCCTTGTCCAACAAGGACTCCTAGGCGCCTCCAACTTGGGCACACGCCACCCTTGGCGTGCGCCCTCCTCCTTGCCTTGCCAGGTTCTGGCAGGGGGACAGGCCCCCACCAGCTCTCCAATAGGTGCATGACATGTGGTCAAAAGTCAAAGTGTCAATGGTCAACATTTGACCAGTCAAAGGTAGACTTTTGACCAAAGTCAAAGAACAAGAAATGGCAGGTGACCAAAAATGGCAGGTAATGTCTTACAAAATAAGACAACCTTTTCTGACTTGGACAACTCCAGTCAGACCATATGAAGGCCTCTGATTGAGCACAAACTCCTTTGGCTCAGTCAGGACAACTTATTTATGATAGTAAAAGAAGAACGTTAGGTTCAATCGAGTGCTAGCACGATTTTCTTGAACCTAATTGAATCTCATTCAGATCAATTGAACTAGATCAGTTCAATTGATGATCACCAGATTCAAACCCTTGTTTGTGTGACCCAGTTAGGTTCAGTTCTGTATGGTAATGGGATATGTCATGATCTCTATCATCGACATCATCGAAACTCCTTTCGATGGATCAGAACTCTTCTGATTCGAACAGCTAGAATGATCGATCATCTAAATCATTCTAATTGCTCCCAAAATCCACCAGTGACACCTAGCAGTATATGGTGGCAACCCATCAGAGCTGAATGCGAACCTCTTGGTGCAGCTACCTGTGTGATTAAGTTCTTCTATCTTGAGCCCCGATCAGATTAGGGTTAAGGTGAACTCGTCAAACCCTAGTCTCTGTCATATGATGTAATCATTCGATTCGAGTCCAATGTGAAAATCTAAATAGAAACTCTTTCTATTATTTCACTCTGCCATGGCCATGGACTTCTGGACTTGATTCTCATGATCATCATAGGGCTGCTCCTCTACCACCGAGGTAGATAGATTCCATCTTGATGCAATCCAGTTCCTACAATGAACATGCTATAGCCAACATACACCTCAGGGTTCCATATGGCTAGGAGACCGAGTAATGGTGTAGTCAAACTATAACACCCTCAAGGTGAACTGCCGATGCACCTCAGGTCAAAGAACCAGACACACTACTGCAGCATCGAGTCAGTCATTGACGAGAAGGTAGACTTCCCTAATGACTACTCGAGGTGGTCACGCTCAGTGCCCTCGTTCTCTAACGAGTACCTGTACTCTCGCTCCGGTGTCTCCACACCGTAGACTCAAGACTCATCTACTAAAGAGAAGCGATTGTACACCAACCTTCCGGATCAATCACCATCCTCGTGATGATCCTATGGTCGGGAGCATTTTATGAGTTAATAATGATTATTCATGTCTTAAATTTTCAACTCTTGAAAATATGAATTATCATTACCATTAACTCAAAGGATGTATCACAGACACTAAATACACATATGTGATAGAAAATAACCCATTTTATTGATTATAGTCAAAATTATAATTTTGCCCCTAGAAGTGTATTACAAGTGTCAGCCAATTCTGGCTTCTAGGGCACATATATCTAACAGCACCGCTTCAATAGAAGAGGAAAAAAATTCAGTAACCAAGATAATCTAAAGGCACGTGGGGAGAATTTTAATGCAATGAATTTTGACAAACCAAATCAAGAGAATATAAGGTCAAGATAACCTGGTGAAATTAAAAAGATCAAAACCAATGAAAAGTTGACTGAGTCTGAACCAACCAAGAAGAAAGAGGATCTTAGGGCAAGGGATGAACCAATATCTTTAGCATCACCTCAATTACCCAGAGTTCCATTCTCGAGTGCATTAGAATCTCCTATATCATTTAATAAGAAGGATAAATTAGATGAAATGTTAGAACTATTTAAATAAGTTCAAATCAATCTCCTCCTTCTTGATGCAATAAAATAGGTTCTGGCCTATGCTAAGTTCTTAAAAGATTTGTGCACACAAAATTGAAAATCTAGAATACAAATCCTAAAAAAAAGTCTGTCTTACTGAAGAGGATAGTTTAGTCTTCCAATATGCTACCCCTCCCAAACTTAAGAATCCAGGTGCCCCTATCATCTCTTGTGTCATAGGGAACCTACACATTGAGAAAACTTTATTAGATCTAAGGGCCAATGTGAATATTTTACCCAGTTCAGTATATGATCTCTTTGAATTTGCTGACTTAAAATCCACTTCAGTAACCTTGCAATTAGCTGATAGATCCATTAAGGTACTATATAGGGTAATCGAGGATGTTTTAGTCAAGATTGAAGAATTTTACTTTTCAATTGACTTTTTGGTTTTAAAGATAGAGCATTCTGGTAATTCAAGATAGATTCCCATAATTTTAGGACAATCCTCCCTAGCCACAGCTAATGCTTGTATTAATTGTAGGATAGGAGTCATGGATGTCTCATTTGGGAATAGAAAGTTGAGATTAAATATATTTCAGGCTCCCCACGGATCATAAACTACTACTTATTTCGAAGTAGATATGGTAAAAGAGATAATAGAGAAAACCACCACTAAAATTATTTCTCAGGATCTAGTGCATACATGTTGGGATCCTTTTGGAGTGGATAATTTTGACTTAGATGGGTATATTAAAAATATGAATACGTTACTAGAGCTAGCTAATTTTAGCACCACTCCTCCATGGGCTAAGAAATATGAGCCTATACCTCCAATACCTCCTTCTTTAGAATCACCATCGGTTCTAGAATTGAAGCCACCTTCGATCACATTTGAATTTATAGGACCAAATGACGTGCTCCCAGTAATCAATGCATCGAACTCAATGCATAACCTAGAAACACAATTTAGGAGCATTTTAGAAGAAGATATAGAAGAGATTCTCAATGAACAAGGGACCGAGAAAGGGATTGCAGACCATCTTCTTGAAATTAGTAATAAAGAAATAATGAAAGTTATCAATAATAGGGTTACAAGTTATTTTTTGAAATTTAGAGGTGAAAGATCACAAGAATTTTTCAATCCAGTATTTGATCCTGGATAAATGAGCAAGTTGATTAATCTGGCGAAGACGTTAAACTTAATACTTATTGGAAGGCAACCCTATAACTTTATTTTTTTATTTTATTGCAGCTGTAAAAACTTTGAATAAAAACCTACAAATCAATGAAGCTATCTTAAACTCCCAAAGCAAAATCATCCCAAGTGCACTCTCTTATTTTATTTTCTTTGCTTATTTTATTTTATTTTTCTATTCTATTGAGGACAATGTAGATTAAGTTGAGAGGGGGAGGAAACTAATTTAATCAAGTCCTTGAGTATGGTTAAAAATAATTAGTTTTGTATACCTGAATCATGTTTCAATTGATCAGACATCCTAATCAATGAGTGATTAATGATCTAGATAATTTTAGAGATGCGAAGGGATAAATTATTAAGAAAATCTAATGAATTGTAAAGTTTAGAGCAGGCTAAATTTTAGAGTGACTTCATAGCTTTCTTCTTACTGATCTCAATGAAGAATCAGTTTCATGGGAGATTAGGTAGAAAGGTCGAGGTATACAAAAATTTTTCTTAGATTATATTAAAAAAAGGAATATTGATTTTTTACTAAGTAACTAGGCTCCTTCACCTAAGTAAGCATTGTGCTTCGCATCAAAAGATGGGCCATGTAAAAAAAAGGAGAGGATTTTAATATTTTTTTTCACTGAGTAATCAAGCCCCTTCGTCTAAGGAAGCATTGCGATTCGCGTCAAAAGATGGGGATGCAAGAAATCGATTAAGAAAAAGGGGGGTGGAGAGCAAGAAGATAATAAGAGGGATTAACTTGCAAGAAGACAATAAATCTGGCTCACTTCGAATTAGATGATTTAAAGAGTAAAATGAGAAATTAGTGAAAGAAAAGTTCTTGAATTTTTTTTGGCTAATACTCAACCACTAATTGAATCGAATTGATAATTCAATGAAGTATTTTTTTAATGGTCTAACTAGGTATCACCTATCTTTAAGAATGCTTAGGATAACTTTTAATTCATAGACAAGTTGGTACATAATACTAATGTATCTATTTTACTCGAGGATAAGTAAAATTTAAGTTGGAAGAATGTGATGAATATATTAAATATGACATAAGAAATATTAAAATCTATACTATTTAATCTTTATTATTTATTATTTAAAATTTTTTATATTTATTTTTAAAAATTATCAATCATAAAAATTATTTACAAATCAATCAATGAAAGGCTTCCAATATTTATAATTAACAATCCCATTCAAGCTATTGGATTTCTATATAGAAAGGAGTTTGTATGAATATTAAAGCATGTGGATCCGGCACGACATGAGCTAAATGCAGCAAGAAGTTGACTCATAAAAAAAAAGTACGCAGAATTAACCCATGATGTGCAGCATGAAGTGAGGCAAGGGAGGTACGCGGGAATAAACTCTAAGAAAACAAACAGAGAGATGTTACTTTTGGAAATTCTTTAGCGAGGAAAGTGTGGATTTGTGCTGCAGAATAAATGGATTGCCATTTGACTTCATGGGACCAGCGCTGATACGTGAGGATAGCGGAAGACGTGTGGAAAAATAAAGAAAGCGACTGCTTCGTGCACGGAAGATGATGCGAACTCCAAGTAAAAAAAATAATATTTAAAAATTTTTATAAAAATAATTTTTATTAAATGATAAATTTTTTTATCTTAACCATCCATATTTTAATTTTTATTATTTTTTTTAGTCCCACATCTAAAAATCATGTAAAATTTTTTTCTCTTCTCTTCTATAAAAAGGCTCTTGTATTTCTACTTGAGAATCATTCCAAAAATTCTTCTAGAATCTTGCATAGAGAAAAAAAAAGAGACTACTCCATGAGCAACTAGGCTAACAGTCTCGAGAGGAAAGAAAAAGTTTTATAACGATACAGAGTGGGTTTATTATTCTAAACTTTTTTATATTTTTTTTATTTATAATAAAGATTATGCTTTTTATTTAAATCATCATGAGTTCTTTATCTGCTTTTCTATATACTTTTATTTATACTTTTTTGTTAGATTAATATTAGAAATAACTTTTTCTTTCCAGAGATGCGATGTGATATATGGATATGGGACGTGCCGAGAACAAAAGAGTTATTTACTTAGTACTTTTCGAAGATGCGCTGTGATCTATAGGTATGGAACGTATCGAGGAAAGATAGGTATTTTTTCTAAAATTAATCATAATTATTTTTAAAAAATCAAAAAAGAAATATAACTCTGTTAGTACAAAATTAATTTAACTCATCTTTATTTTCTAATTACATCAATTTTAGGATAGTTTATTTTCTAAATCAAAATAACTTTTTTTCTTTTATTTTGTAATCTCAACTTAACCCTAGGTCCTAGAGGGTACGATCTCGACTCATCCTACCTAGTGAGTAGAGTTAATTTTGGTGCTATCAACGACTATGCATCATCCTAGCAGACCCTCCGACCGATCTTACTTACCTGGCCAATATAGTTAATCAGATCTTGATTAGGTTGCTCATGATTCATGCTAATCCATGTCACATAGAAAATCAGTGAAACTAATTTTGCTCAGTGAGACTGATCTAGGTGTCCATGGATCGAAATTGATCCTAATCCTTATCAATGACTTGAGAAATCAGTGGAAGGACTTGACTTAGTAAAATCAGTGGAAGCAAATTGATCCATATCCTTTCTATTCTTAAATCTTTAATAATTTAAATTTTTTAAAATTATTAGATCCTTAAAATGATAAAATTATAAAGATAATTGAGTCATAGCCTTCCATTAAGTTAAGTGATAATGCATCCATTAACTCAATAATCATTAGGGGCCCAAAGGTCTGGTGCTTATTGACTAATGAAATTATCATTCATAATATGATAACTTGGAAGTGTCTCTAATAGTGGTTAGGTTGACCAACCAAAGTTGAACTTAATCATTCATTGGTTAGATGCACCAAGTATGATCATGTTAATGGTTGGACCTAACCGAATCCTTACAGTGATGGCCAAAGCCTACTGATTAGGTTTCTGAGGCAAAATTAAATTACTAAAAATTATTTAAAAAAATAATTGGTTAATGAACATTCCCATAGATGCACATGGGCTGACCGACCAAAGTCGGGCTTATGTATAGTCTATGTGGATTCTAGTACCTACTAGAAAATTGAAGTAATTTTTTAAATTGAAGGTAGAGGCTACCAATTCGAATAAAATAGTGGAAGAATCTTAAGACTAAAGTTCAAGTCTCTAGGCTTAAAATAATTCATATACATTAGGTCATTATTTTTCTTCTTAAATTAAGGCTAAACCCTAATTGCTCTAATCACTATTAGACAGTGATGACTTATGGGACACAACATTGATAATTAGTATCGAAAGTTAAATTTGGTTCAGCAATATGAATGAGTTTGTACTGGGGCTTCTAAGCCCAATCAAAATAATAAGTCCAATATTGATCCAAATCAGGCATAGTGCTTCTACTGTTAGAAGCAGGATCATAGGAAGAAGAATTGTCTTGCTTTCTTTGACCATAATAGGCTGAACAAGAGAAAGAAGCAAGAGTTGCTTATCAAGAATATTATATAATAATATCTTAAATTTTTCTTTATGTAATTTTACTACATGAGTATTAGATACCAGTAGTCTTATGCAATTCGTTGCAAGGACTTTAGGTAAGTGGAATGTTTGAAAATGGTGAGAGATTTTTGAACATTAGGAAATGAAGTCCTGTTCCAATCCTAGCTTTAGAAATTTTTAAGCTTATTTTAGATGATGTCATCTTAAGTGATTGTCACTATTGTCCATTGTTTATGATAAATGTGATCTCCGTTAGCCTTTTGGTCAGAGATGGTTATCATTTATCTATAAAGAAGATTATTGTGATATTATTATGAATAATGTTACAATAATATATGGATAATAAAAAAAATGATATTTAACATTAACACAGCCTGTTAAGTATAATGTATACATTTAATAAACACCTAAGTTAGATTATGTCATGGATGTCTACAATTGGTATTATAGGCTTAGTCATCTTGATAAGAACAAGATAAATATGTTAGCTTGAGTGGAAAACTCGACATCAATGATTGTGAATTATTGATAATCTGTGAGTCTTGTCTTCTTGGAAAGATGACAAAGTCACCATTTACTGAACAAGGTGAACAAGCCGATAAAGTTCTGAGTCTCATACATAGTGATGTATGTGGATCTATGAACTCAAGTGCCAGAGGAAGATATCAATATTTCATTACAGATGATCTATCTAGGCATGGCTCTAGCCTGAATCATTTAAAGTATTCAAATGATTCAATAATGAAATAGAAAAATAAACTGAAAAAGATATTAGAATTCTTCGATTGAATCGAGAAGGTGAATACTTATCTTGTAAGTTTGTGACATATCTAGGAGAGAATAGGATTCTCTTAGTGGATTTCTTTTCAAAACACAGTGTATCGAAAAAAAAAATTGAACTTTGTTAGACATGGTTTAATCCATGATAGGGTTTACTAATCTACCTGTTTTAGGGTTGCGCTCTTATAACTACTCATTTTACTTTAAAAAATATTCCAAGTGAATCTATCACAAAGGCTCCACATGAGATATGGATCGAACACAGGCCTAAACTCTCTCACCTTTGGATTTGGGGTTGACCAGCCTACATCAAAGGTTTGCATACAGATAAACTTGGATCTTGGCCCAATAAATGTTTACGGGTTATTAATTCTACTATGCTGAAGAACATAAGATGTTCATCAGAAGTAGAGCATTTCTTTTGGAATAAAGTCTCTTAAAGAAGTAACTAATGCCTATCAAGTTGAACTTGTGAAAGTTTGACAAGTAGAAAATGAACCGACATAATCTAGTAAACCTACAGAATCGGATTTGATCAGATTAAATCCAGAGCCAATTAAAGTGACACTTTTAAGAAGATCTGGTAGAGTACCATGTTAGCCAGACAGATACCTAAGTATCTTATTCTGGAACGATGATCCTATTGAGCTTGATGAGAACAACAAGGATTAGATCATCTATAGGGATGCAATGTAGAGGTCTGACTCTGAGAAGTAGCTTGGAGCCATATAATCTAAATTGAAGTTCATGAAAATTAATAGTGTGTGGGCACTAGTTGATTCACCTGAAGGGATAAAATCCATTGGGTGTAAATGAATTCTCAAAAGGATCAGAGTAGCACAGATGGAAAGGTAAAGATCTACAAAGCCCGTCTAACTATCATCTTAGAGTTTGAACATATATTTTGAACATATGTCATTATTATGAATAAAGACAAATCCTACATTTGTAAGTGGACAAAATATTCTATAGAGTTATTCCTTGTGTTGTCTATGGATAAAATTCTTTTAATCGAAAATGGCATTCCAGCATTGCAAGGAATAAAGGTTTGGCTGTCATCTAATTTTCTACATGTTCAAAGATTAGATATGGTATACTCACTAAGGTTAGTGAGCATATACCAATCTGATCCAAGTGAGAACCACTAGAAGATTGTATAGACAATCCTCAAGTATTTAAAAAATACTAAGGTCCAGTGACTTAAATATTGAGGTACTAAAAACTTGTGGATATTTTGATTCTAGTTTCTAGTCAGATCAAGATGACAATAAGAGAGTATCGGGTCATACCCTAATTGCAGGAATAATCTACTGGAAAGGTTCTAAATAGGATACTGTAGCCTATTCAATTAGTGATGTAGAGTACATCATAGCATATGATGCTACCATGTAAGCTATGTAGTTGCTGAGGTTTATTAGCAAGTTGGGAGTGGCACCCTCCATCAATGGTCCAATCCTAATGTAGCACTGGAGTCATAGGTCAGGCTAAAGAACCAAAGATGCACCACAAGATCAGCATACTCTGTATTGCTATTGATTTTAGATTAGGATGACGTTGATCTTTAGATGATCGATGAGAAAAGAGAACTTGACCGACCCATTTGCCAAGGCCTCGGAACTAAGGAGTTTTACAAACTCAAGTGGAAGATAGGATATTTGATATCATTCTAATTGGCTTTAGTCCAAGTGAAAATTATTGAAAAATGTGTCCTAAAGCCAATCATCTAAGTTGTAAATGATTGGAACCTATATATGAATTATCTAATAATAATAGTTATTTGACTGGTTCATCATAAAAGTTTTATCTTCCTTAAATAAACTCCTAAATTATTATAAAGTCTTTAGAATCATAATCAATCAATAAAAAAAGATTTATTGAATGGTTCTTAAACTATTCATGATCAAATGATAAGTTATTAACAAGGATGATAACTTATCGAGTATAGATCACTGTATGCCATATGCATTGGTTATCTTCATAACCAAGTGGTGTGGAGACACTGGTATGGCATCCAAGTGAGATGTAGAAGTACATCTATGCTGAACGTGATCAATGTAGCACTCTACTATCAAGAATAGCTAGCTAAGGCTAATGGGTATAAGTGTCCCTCCAACCTGAGATCACTATGGTGACTTGCAAGCAATTCACTGTACTTTGATGCCAGACTGTCTGTATTTCTAATATAGGTTCGAAAAATTTTTGGATATAGTCAAGTACTTATGAAGTTGGTGTGTGAGTCAAGATGAAATTGACAACTCTTGATTAACTTTAGGAAGAAAATGTCTTACTGTGTTTCAATTTAGCAAAATTTAAGCCTGGATAATTCTCGTGAGGAGTCACGGGATTCACAAAATTTTAAAACATAATAGAGATAATTTGTATAAGTATTGACAACTTACTCAAAGTCATCTTGAGTATTATTGGTCATAGAGATGAATTATACGGTAACCATAGGCCAGGATTCTAAGAATGTTGCTTTGCATATATTCAACCTATCTGGACATTGAGTACCATTGCTAGATGGTCATTTTGATTGGTACAAGAATTGATTCCTATGCTACTGGCTTAGATTCGAACCTATGAGATCACATATATAAGAGATTGTAACCTAATCAGATGGTTGATCGATGATTGAGAATTATTCTAAGGTCAAACAATCATTGCAATTGATGTTTGACTTAATGCAAGTATTGCAGGAGGATCGATTAGCAATTGAATTATTAATTAGCTCAATTTAATTGAGCAATCAGGCTAAAATTAAGTCTAATTAAATTAAATTTAATTAGAATTGGCTTGGACTTAATTTGATTAAGTCTGATTGGTTTATAGGATAAGTCAATTGCAAGGGAGAATAAGTCTTTGTCAGACTAGGACTTAAGTATACCTAATTTCTAATTTGATTAGAAATTAAACTAGATTTAAGTTTAATTAAATTTAATTTAATTAGAATTTTAATTAGATTAGGATAGCCTATTAAATAGGTTGACTTAAATCTAATTAGAAAAGAATTTAATTGGATTTGACCTAGTCTATATGAGAATCCTAGTTAGATTTCATCTTCTCCCTTGCGCCACCTAATGAATAATCCCACACCCCACATTAATTTTCAGATATTTTATGTGAGTTTTCTCATGTTATGAATGGTCCCCATGCCCCTTTGATCTGGTGGTTTTGATTTGATTTTGCATTGATCAAATATGGAAAGTGGTTTGGATTAGTTTCTTGTTTTGAAAGAGTCCCTAGAATCCTAAATACCTCTTCCTATCTTTGCTCCTTGCCTTCCCATGCCATCTTAATATTTTGTCACCCTTTTTCCCTGGTGTGTGCGTGAATTCCTTGTTCTCAAAAAAAACAAAAAAATAGGAGCAGGCTAACTTCCATGTTTGACTAGGTCTTTTGACCTAGTCTTCCCTTATTTATGTGGTGCCTCCTATGAGATAAAAAATAGCATCAAAATTCCTTAGGATTCAATGGTAAATTAGAGGAGAGAAAGGTGGTTGGTGTGGAAGGTTGAGGCACCATGTTTCTTTGAGAAGAGGTCTTCATCTAGACATCAAAAGTTGATGTCTTGAAGGGACAAAGGTAAGAGAAGATTGTCTTCTCTTGATTTTTTCTCTAAGTATTTCCTTCTTATTTCTCTATGTATTTTTATATGATAAAAACTAAGAGAGAGTGGAAGAGGGTGTGGGGATGAGTGCTCCATGTTGTTGGGGAATGATGGTCCTTTTTGGACATGATCTGATCCTTCTTCTCTATTTATTGAAGAAAAAATCCTATTTTTTGGATCAGGTTCATTCAGATCTAATTGGATCCAGAGGGATATTTCAAAAAAAAATTTCTCTTATATCCAAATCAGATCTGAGACCCTTCAGATCTGATTTTATTGATTTAATAAATTAAATTAAATTAAATCTAATTTAATTGTACCTTATTATGGGTAATCCTATTATCCTATGATGATCCTGATGTTTGCCTGAGGTTTTGGATATAGCCATGCAAGCATCTGGCCTCTACCGGTATCCACTCAGACAGGATCTAGAGATCTTCTTCTTCTTAATCTATCCTCCAAAAATCAGATTTGGATCTGATCTTGAAGGTCTTCAAAATGACTTTTGAAGATCAGCCATTGTCTCTTGCAGCAGTGCTGCCTTCTGCCTTTTCTGTCGCCGTTCTCTTGCTTCGATCGCACCAAACTTGCATCCAAAAACTCTTAGACATGGATAGAAGAGAGAGGACCTGAAGGTGGCATGAAGAGCGAGGGAGAGAAGCCTTGTAGCATGGGCAAAGGGTAGAACCTCTCTATACTAGGCGCAGATAGGGTTTATATAGACCCTACTACGCCATGCAGTGCCACATCATCCCAGCCAATTATGGCTCTTTATGCAATTAGATCTAAATCTGATTGGTGGGATGACATCATCTGATCTAATCAGATTAGAGTCCCTCACAAAAATTCTTAGGTGACGCCAAGACTGGTCAAAGAAGACTCTTTGAAGCCACCCAAGTAGAAAGCTTGAAGCAACTGGAGTTCCATCTATAAGGGACTCCAAGCGTGATCCTCATGGAGCGCATGCCTCCCTAGGCATGCACCCCCTTTCTTTCTACTTTTTAATAAAAGGACAAAGCCCCATATTCTCTCCTATGGGTGCATGACATATGGAAAGATGTCTAAGTGTCAAACGTCAATATTTGACCAAAGTCAAAAGACAAGATCTAGCAGGTAATGGAAAATGGCAGGTGTTATCTCAAATTTATCTCATAAATTAAGACAATCTTTTTCTAACCTAGACAAGCTCCAGTTAGATCAAGTAAAGGTTTCTGAGTGAGCTCAAATATACTTGGTTGAGTCGAGACAAGCTTTAATGATTGTTGAAGCAGAACATTAGGCTTAATCGCGTGCTAGCACGATTTTCTTGAACCTAATTGAATCTTATTCAAATCAATTGAACTGGGTTAGTCCAATTGATGATATCTAGATCCAAATTCTTATTTGTGTGACCTAGTTAGGTTTAGTTCCATATGGTAATGGGATATGTTGCATTCTTTATCATCGACATCATCGAAATATCTTCCGATGGATCAGAACTTTTTCGATTCAGACAACTAGTATGATCGATCATCAAAATCATTCTAATTGCTCTCAAAATCCACCAGTGACACCTACAGCATATGGTGGCAACCCATTAGAACTAAAAATGAACCTCTCGATGCAATTACATGTGTGATTAAGTTCCTCTATTTTGAGCCCTGATCGGATTAGGGTTAAGGTAATCTCGTCAAATCCTAATTTTCATCATATGAATTAATCATTCAATTCAAGTCTAATGTGAAAATCCTAATAGAAATTCTTTCTATTATTTCACTCTACCATGGCCATGGACTTATGGACTTGATTCTCATGATCATCATAGGGCTGCTCCTCATCTACCGAGGTAGATAGATCCCCTATTGGTGCAATTCCAATTCCTACAATGAACATGCTATAGCCAACATACACCTCAAAATTTCGAATGGCTAGGAGATCGAGTTATGATGTAGTCAAACTATAACACCCTCAAGATGAACTATTGATGCATCTCATGTCAAAAAACCAGACACACCACTACAGCTTCGAGCCAGTCATCAATGAGAAGGTAGACTTTCTCATGACTGCTCGAGATGGTCACGCTCAGTGCCCTCATTCTCTAACGAGTACCTATACTCTCGCTCTGGTATCTCTACACCGTAGACTCAAGCCTCATCTATCCTAAAGAAGCGATCGTACACCAACCTTTTGGATCAATCACCATCCTCATGATGATCCTACGGTCGAAAATATTTTATGAGTTAATGATGAAAATTTATGTCTTGAATTTTTTTTTAACTCTTGAAAATATGAACTATCATTACCATTAACTCAAGAGATGTATCACAGACACTTTCAAATACATATTATGATAGAAAATAATTTATTTTATTATTTATAGTCAAAATTATAATTTTATCCTTAGATGTGTATTACAAGTGTCAGCCAATTCTGGCTTCTAGGGCACACATATCTAACAAACTCCTACTTGATCTAAAACCAATTGGCTACAAATCTAAGTTCCATCTTCTCAAGGTGGGTTTTGATCTTCTACTGGCCCAACAACTTTATGAGTGGGTCTGTCACATTGTACACAGAGTCAACTCTCTTGACCTCGACATAATCTTTCTCGAGGTAATCGTGGATGAGGTGATATCGCCGCTCGATGTGATGTGCTTGAATTTTTGGTGAGACCTCAGCTCTTTAGCAAGGACTATGGCACCATTGTTATCGCAATACAGAGGAATGGCATCAATGGCATCACTCCAACTTTTGCAGCAAATTTCTTGTACCAAACTGCCTCCTTTGCAGCTTTTGATGTAGCAATGTATTCTGCTTCCATGGTGGAATCTACTATTACTATCTGCTTGAAACTTTTCCAACTGACAGCACCACCATTACACACAAACAGACTTTCAGATGTCGACTTTCGATCATCTATATCGGACATAAAATCCAAAGTCTATATACCCCTGGACTTGGAGTTCTCCATTACTAAAAACCAACAACATATCCTTAGTTCTTCTCAAGTACTTAAGGATACATTTCATAGAAGTCCAGTGTTCTTCTTCTGGATTCAATTGATATTTGCTCGTGACACTCACAGCATGGGCTATATCAGGTCGTGTACGTAACATGGCATACATAAGGCTTCCTATTATAGAAGCATAAGGGATCTTGCTCATGCATTCAATCTTCTCAGATGTGTTGGGACACATTTTCTTGGAGAGATGAAATGCCATGTCTGAAGGATACTAATCCCCTCTTGGAGTTTTCCATGCTAAACCTCTTTAGCACTTTCTCTATGTACATCTTCTGTGAAAGACCTAGCATCCTATTCGGTCTATCTCTATAGACTTTGATTCCTAGAATGAAGGATGCTTTTCCAAGGTCTTTCATGGAGAATTCTTTAGATAACCATATTTTGATTGTGGTTAGCATGAAAATATTATTTCCAATAAGAAGGATATCATCCACGTATAGTACGAGGAAGACAATAGCGCTTCCACTGATCTTTTTGAAAACACATGGTTCCTCCTTATTTTTTATGAAATCAAATAATTTGATCACATCATTAAAATGAGTATTCCAGCTTCGAGATGCTTGCTTGAGTCCATATATAGATCTTTGCAGCTTGCATACTTTGTAATCAGCATCACTGAATGTAAAATCTAGCGGTTGTTCCATATAGACATCTTCCTTAAGGTATTCATTTAGGAATGCCATTTTCACGTTCATTTATCATATTTTATAATCAAAATAAGTTGCAACAGTAAGCAATGTGTAGATAGATTTTAGCATAGCTACTGGCGAAAAAATATTCTGATAGTCAATGCCTTCATGTTGACTATAATCTTTTGCCACTAATCTAACTTTGAATGTCTTTACATTCTCATCTGCACCAATCTTTTTCTTGTAGATCCATTTACATCCAATAGGTACTATACCTTCTGGTGGATCTACCAA
The DNA here is from genome assembly GCA_006176705.1 of Cocos nucifera. Taxonomy (NCBI): domain Eukaryota; kingdom Viridiplantae; phylum Streptophyta; class Magnoliopsida; order Arecales; family Arecaceae; genus Cocos; species Cocos nucifera. Next base: position 90,804 of record QRFJ01003159.1, on the reverse strand, counting down.
GGTCCAGACTTGGTTTGAGTGCATCGAGTCTATTTCTGACTTCATTACCTCTAACTATTTCTCAGAGTCGATATCTGATATCGTCTCATTATAGATTTTGGGATCACCATGAACCCCATTACCTATGAGGAACATTTTCTCTACTTTCTTTGAAATAGTACATTAGTATCTCTCAGAGGGATAAAAAATCCTTTCTGATTTATAAGGTGGAGGAGGTAGTGATTGTATTGGCTCAACCTGATTTGGTTCCATGGGGTCCTTAGCTCGTTGCTCTTGTGAGACTTTCTCCTCTAGCTTGATCTGCTTTTCAATGCCGCTATCTTGAATAAACTATTTTTCAAGAAAGATGATATGCTGATTCACAATCATATTGTGGTCTTTTGAAATATAGAAATAATATCCTAATAACTCTTTAGGATATCCAATGAATCGAGCTCTAAAGGATCTATATTCTAACTTGTCCGCTTGTTATCTTTTAACATGAGCCAAACAATCCCAAATTCTGAGATGACTCAGACTTGGTTTTTTACCATGCCATATCTCATATGGTGTGGTAAGAATGATTTTAGAGGGAATCCTATTCAGTAAATATATAGCAGTTAATAAACTATGTTCTCAAAAAAAATCAAGAAGATCTGTGAAGCTAATCATGGATCGAACCATATCTAATAGGGTCTGATTTCTCCATTCTAAAATTTGATTGAGTTGAGATGTTCCAAGTAGAGTCCATTGAGAGACTATGCCATTTTGCTTGACATAGTCTAGAAATTTTTGACTAAGGTATTCACCTCCTCGATCTGATCGAAAAAATCTTAATTGATTTTTCAGTTTGCTTTTCAACTTCATGTCTGAATTTCTTGAACTTTTCAAAAGCTTCAGACTTGTATCTTATAAGATACATGTATCCATACTGAGATAAATCATCGGTAAAGATTATCCATACTGAGATAAATCATCGGTAAAGATTATGAAGTAATCAAAATTGCCTCTAGCCGATACATCAAATAGGCTGCATACATCAGTATGTATTAGGACAAGTAGATCCGTGGCCCTTTCTCCATATCCTACAAAAGGGAGTTTAGTCATTTTGCCATGAAGACATGATTCACAAATTGGATATAACTCAAAAGTCAATAGACTCAATAGTCTGATTTTCTTCAATTTGTTAATCCTATCTTCTGCTATATGACCTAGCCTTAGGTGCCATAGATACCTATCGTTTGGACTATCTTTAGATCATTTTACGGCATACACATTTTGCTCGATATTAAAGATAGATACATCAAATATGTAACTGGTAGAGATCGTTAATAAAAAAATCATTTGCAATTTTATTTCTTTCATAAAGAATATTACAATGGTCCTTAAGAAAACTAATTACATAGCCTTCTTATGCTAAACATGAAATAGAAATCAAATTCCTGCTTGCGGCAGGCATATAATAACAATCCCTAAGTACTAAATCTAAGTCAGATGGTAGTCAAAGAGGGTAGGTTCTCACGGCCACAGCAGTAACCCTTACTCCATTTTCAACACATAGGATCATCTCACCATTCCTCAGCCTCCTGCTATCCTCAAGATCCTACATAAAAGTGCACAAATGAGCACTAGAATCAAAGTCAAGCATCCAACTGGATGCAAAAAAAATCATAAGGTTAGATTCAATAACGAGCATACCTCTAGAATGACCTATCTCCTTCTTATTCTTCAGGATGGCCAGGTATGTGGGGCAGTTTTGCTTCCAGTAGCCGTCAATATTATAATGAAAATACTTTTCTTTATCAGCGGCTTTCTTCTTCAGCTCTATATTTCTTTTCTTTCCACCTTCCACCTTCTGCTTTTTCACAGACTTCTTCTTCTTTTCGAAAGATTTTCTCTTGGAAGAAGTCCACTTCATAGCAAGTACTGAGCCTTTAGAATCTTTCATAGAAAGCTCAGCAGTAACCAGCATATTCATAAGCTCAGCCAAAGTATTTTGAAGTTTATGCATATGGTAGTTCATGATAAACTATCCATATACATCAGTTAAGAATTGTAGAATTATATCATTCTATAGAGCTTGGTCTAACTTCACTCCGAGCTTCTCAAGCTCTTCTAAGTCCTTGATCATCATTAGATAATGATCTTGGACTGACTGCCCATCATGCATTTTAGCCTTAAAAAGTTGTTTAGTGACCTAATATTTGGCTGTGCGACTCTGTTCACTAAACAACTCTTATAGGTGGGCCAACATTTGGCGAGTAGTCTTGATATCTTCATGTTGGTGCTGAAGCTCATTAGACATCGAGCCCAATATATAGTATCTAACCTTGTTATCTTTATCCATCCATTTGTCAAGAGTCGCTCTCTGTCAGTGGATGGACGACTGATAAGATGGGGGGATCTTGGTCCAATACATGAGTTAACTTCTCAAAATTCAAAATAATTTTGAAGTTCTGAAGCCAATCCTTATAATTGAATCTAGTCAGTCTATGGGTGTCCAGAATACGAGCTAGTGGGTTGGATGTAGACATTTTTCTTTTTCTGTAAAGAGTCAAAGTTTTTAGTTAGATTTTTGTAATTAAATTTGATCAATTTATTTAAAAATTTAATTTTTAAATAAATTAGCTTTCACTATTTTCTTTGGATCCCTACACTTCCTCTGTAAAAATATAAAAAAATCTTTATAATTAATGATTTCTAGTGGATGGTGCGGTCTCACCAACTGACTCATCACCTCACCTAACAGTTATTGATGATGGATTAGCTAATGAGTGAACAACTCTTATCCAATGATTCTCTAATCATGGTGCACCCAGGCTTGATCTCTAATTCATGAATCTCACCATGCCCAAAATATTGATCCACTCCTTAGTTAAGTCAGACCCACCATTTGTATAGATTGAATTTCTAATTGAATCTCTCACCGTATCTAGAATATTGAGTCCAATCCATCCTCCAGCCCATAGCATCCAATGCCTAATAGATATGGTTGCATCTTTTTGATGCAACTGAATCACTGTGATCAGTCGAGAACAATCAACCCTGAAAAGAGCCCGCATATCTACAATGGTGGAAGATCTTAGACTTAATCTTTTCTTAGAAAGATTTGATTTAGGTCTCTTTAAACTTGACTTGACATAGTCATAACCATTATGACTAACCTAGTGGCATGGGTTAGCTCGGATCATTAGCCACCTTAGATCAAGACTAAGTCGATAAATATGATCAGATAAGTGAGACCGGTGGAAGGGATATGCCATTAACTCGATAAGAATGCATTTAAGTCGAGTAGCTCCCAATTAAAAATCAATTGATCATATCTACCAAACTTACCTTAGACACCAAATTGTTGAGCCAGAACTAATCGAATTAGCCTACAATCCAGACTCTAACCACTGAGCCTAATTAGGTCTTAACTTGATCGATCACTCATGTGACTCAACCTTAACCCAGACTTAATCATATTAGGCTGGTCAATTTAAGTACTCTTGATCCCATCTAACCAACTTTTGATTTGGTTTGATCAACCACTAGACCTAATTGAGCTACCCAAGTTCGAACCCAATTTTATGAATATATCTTAGATCTAAAAATTCTTAATTTTAGACATAATATATATTTCATAATCTTAATTATTAATTAAATTTAGGGTTCATAAACAAAATATGTAAATAAAATCTTAGGGTTTCAAGATCTAGGATTTTGTAAAAAATAAGCTTTTGATTTTTTATTAGGAACGAACATACAGCACTCCTACATATCATAAGAACATTCCATCGAATGGGAGGAGAGGGCCTTTAAATCCTTCTTTGTTCTTAAGACCGGATGGCCAAGAGGAATGCCTTAATCAGAAACATGATGAATCTACAAAATTGGTTAGATCTAAATTAAAAAAAAATATGTTTTGCATACATCTCATGTATCATATCATGCATATTTTCATATTTTAATTATCTTATAAATATCTAAAAAGTAAAATTTAAATTTAATCATATCAAATTAAATTGATTCAAGATAACTTTGTAGAACTATTCTACAATTAATCTAAACATGCATCTATCATATCTCATATGAATAAAATTAAATAATTTTATTTTTTATCTTTTAGATTTAATTATAATAATTATAATATTAAAAAATAGTAAATAAATAGATATAAAAATTATAACTAATTAAATTAAAATTATGATTATGCTAGACTACATATAGAATAACTCTATTCCTAGTCTAGTCATGCATCTCATACATTTTAGATCTAGATTATTTAATTTTCTTAATTTTTGATTTCAGATCTAATCATATCTAATGTGATATCTAAAATCATCTAATTATCTAATTAAAAATATAATAAAATTAGATCTAATTAGTTATGAAAACCTGGCTCTGATATTAGTTGAAGGGAAAACCCAATTTTTTGGATCAGATTTATTTAGATCTGATTGAATCAAGAGGAATATTTTAAAAGTTTTTTCTCTTAGATCTAAATCAGATCTGAGATTCTTTAGATATAATTTGATCAATCTAATAAAATAAAATAAATTAAATTAAGTTAAATCTAATTTAATTGCATCTTGTCATGGGTAATCCTATTACCTTATGATGATCCTGATGTTTGCCAGAGGTTCTGGATGTAGCCACGCAAGCGCCTAGCCTCTATCGATATTCAGTCGGATAGAATCTAGAGATCTTCTTCTTCTCAATCTATTCTCCAAAAATCAGATCTAGATCTGATCTTAAAGATCTTCAAAATAGCTTTTGAAGATCAGTCATTGTCTTTTGCAGCAGTACTGCCTTCTTCCTTTCCTGTCACCTTTCTCTTGCTCGGATCACACCAAACTTGCACCCAAAAACTCTTGGATGTAGATAAGAGAGAGAGGACCTAAAGGTAGCATGGAGAGCAAGGGAGAGAAGCCTTATGGCATGGGCAAAGGATAGAATCTCTCTATACTAGATGCAAACAGGGTTTATATAGACCCTACTATGCCATGCAGTGCCACATCATCCCAGCCAATCATGACTCTTTGTGCAATCAGATCTAAACATGATTGGTGGGATAACATCATCTGATCCAATCATATTAGAGTCCCTCACAAACCTTCTTAGATGGCACCAAAATTGGTCAAAGAAGACTCTTTGGCACCATCCAAGTAGAAAGCTTGAAGCAACTGGAGTCCCATCTATAAGGGACTCCAGGCGTGATCCTCATGGGGCGCATGCCTCCCTAGGCATGCACCCCCTCCCTTTCTACTTTTTAGCATGGGGACAAAACCCCATGTTCTTTTCTATGGATGCATGATACATGGGCAGATGTCTAAGTGTCAAAGGTCAATGTTTGACCAAAATCAAAAGATAAGATTTAGCAGGTGATAAAAAATGGTAGGTATTGTCTTAAATTTATCTCATAAATTAAGACAATCTTTTTCTAGCTTGAACAAGCTCTAGTTAGATCAAGTAAAGGTTTCTGCGTGAGCTCAAACATATTTGGCTCAGTCGAGACAAGCTTTAATGATTGTTGAAGGAGAACAATAGGCTCAATCGTGTGCTAGCATGATTTCTTTGAACATAATTGAATCTTATTCAAATCAATTGAATTGGATTAGTCTAATTGATGATATGCAGATCCAAACCCTTATTTGTGTGATCCAATTAGGTTCAATTCTGTATGGTAATGGGATACGTTGCAATCTCTATCATCAACATCATCGAAACACCTTTCGATGGATCAAAACTTTTTTGATTCAGACAACTAGAATGATCGATCATCCAAATCATTCTAATTGCTCCCAAAATCCATCAGTGACACCTAGAAGCATATGGTGGCAATCCATCAGAATTGAAAATGAATCTCTCGATGTAATTACTTGTGTGATTAAGTTTCTCTATCTTGAGCCCTGATCGGATTAGGATTAAGATGATCTCATCAAACCCTAATTTTTGTCATATGAATTAATCATTCAATTCAAGTCTAATATGAAAACCCTAATAGAAACTCTTTCTATTATTTCACTCTGCCATGGCCATGGGCTTGTGGACTTGATTTTCATGATCATCATAGGGCTGCTCCTCATCTACCAAGGTAGATAGATCTCCTATTGGTGCAATCCAATTTCTATAATGAATATGCTATAGCCAACTTATACCTTAGGATTCTAAATGACTAAAAGATCGAGTTATGGTGTAGTCAAACTATAACATCCTCAAGGTGAACTATTGATGCACCTTAGATCAAAGAACCAGACACACCACTACAGCTTCGAGCCAATCATCGACGAGAAGGTAGACTTCCTCATGACTGCTCGAGATGGTCACGCTCAGTGCCCTCATTCTCTAATGAGTACCTGTACTCTTACTCCAATATCTCTATACCATAGACTCAAGACTCATCTATCCTAAAGAAGCGATTGTACACTAACCTTCCAGATCAATCAGCACTCTCATGATGATCCTATGGTCGGAAGCATTTTATGAGTTAATGATGAAAATTTATGTCTTGAATTTTCAACTCTTGAAAATATGAACTATCATTATCATTAACTCAAGAGATGTATCACAGATACTTTCAAATACACATTATGATAGAAAATAATTTATTTTATTATTTATAGTCAAAATTATAATTTTATCCTTAAATATGTATTACAAGTGTCAACCAATTCTGGCTTCTAGGGCACACATATCTAATATTTATTTGTGGGATTTTTCTATAAAAAATATCAAAGAATGTTAGATCTAGAAGCATGAAAAAAAATCTAGAGAAGAAGATATTCTCTTGTCCTTACATAGAGATATTTTCATGACATTATCGTTGATGTCTTGAAAGAGAAGATTTGTCTTCTCATAGGGATTTTCTTATATATTTTTATTTTTGATTTTTGGAAGATCCAAGGATTGGATTTCTTTCTTATTCCTTCTTTTATTCTTCATCTCTTGGAGTATCTAAGAGATTCAAAGAATATTTTTGGATTAACCATCAAGAGGAATCCACGAGAAGCTAGCACTTCGAGCGGATCTTCATTCGATAAATCTTCGATCTATGTTTGCAGCTTCGTGTGGATTATCTATAGAGGCCAGATGCATGTGCAGCTCTGAGTAACAAAGAATTACAATAGAATCAACTGCGGAGTTCTCGATCCGTGCAAGGATGGAGATTTGATCTCTTTTCTCACCTAGATGCGATCTAGGTTTAGATCTAGAACTATTCTAGATCTAGCATATTGATTTGATTAATATCAAAATATTTATTTTCAGATTTATGTATGCATTATGACATGTTATAGGTCCTAGATATAGGGTTTAGTAATTAGATTGCATGTTTTTATAAATTAAATAGTTTAATCTATATCTTCTGCTGCATTTTATTTCAAAAACAAATTGAAATTCAAGCATGAAATTCTGCATATTTTCCATCATTTCTATCATCTCTAACTTGCTTCTAAGGGATTGGTAGAAGGTACAAGAATCTCTACAGCTCTAGAGAACAAATCATAACAAGTGGCATCAGAGCCCGAGTTGTGTGGAAAGAGGAGAAGATGCCAGAAGGTTGCAGATCTTTAGGTGCTAAAAGTTCAGCAAGGTCCTATCAAGGTATTTCTCAAATCCCTTGGAGTTTGTGTTGTGTTTTGGCTTGGATCTAGCCATGAAAAGTAACATGAAGGTTGATTTTGAGAAGTTCAATGGGAAAGAAAACTTTTCCATATGAAAAGTTTGGATGGAAGATCTCCTGGTTCAAGTTGACTTGAATCAGGCATTGAAAGAGAAGCCTGAAGGGATGTCAGATCATCAGTGGATGTCCTTGGAGAAGAAGGCTCGCTCTATGATTAGAGGATGCTTAGTAGATGTGGCACTTTATTCGATCTTAGAGGAGAGGACCCCAAGAGGTTTGTGGTCTAAGTTGCACACCATGTATATGGAAAAAAATATATGCAACAAGTTAATGTTAAAGAAGAGACTGTATAGCCTCTAAATGTAAGAAAATGGAGATGTCTTGGGTCACATCCAGAAGTTCAACCAGATGTGCAATGAGTTGCTGAATATTGGGGTAAACATGGAGGAAGAAGATAAATCTTTGCTTTTGTTATGCTCACTATGCTCATCCTATGATCTATTAGTGATAATGTTGCTCTATAGCAAGAAGACCCTAGAGTATAAAGACATGCTCTTGGTGCTGTGGACCAACGAATAGCAGGAGAATACTACTATAGAATAGAGCTATAGGAGTGGTTCACAACTACTATCATAGCCTAGAAAATCACTGCCATAGTCTACGACAGCGATTGGATAACCACAGCCACCGTGGTCGTTGCCCTAGGTCTATGCTAGTGATTTTTGTAGCTGTTTTTTGAACCGCTACCATAGAGAACCTATGATAGCAGTTATAAAACCACTACTATATCATGCATGGTAGTAGTTTTGTAACCACTACCAAAGAGTCTATGGTAGTGATTACAAAATCGCTACCATAGATCGGCTATGGCAGTAGTTACAAAATCGCTGGCATAACTTCTATGGCAGTGGTTCAAAGAACCACTGCCATAGAGACAGCGGCTCAAAGAATCTCTACCATAATCGCTATGGTAGCGGTTACAAAACCGCTATGATAGACCTATTGCATTAGTTGGTACGTGATCTATGGCAGCGATTGGCACGCCTATGACAGCGATTTTGCAACTACAACCATAGATTTAGAATAAAAAAATATAATTTTTTATTTTTTTATTTTTTATCTAATAAATGTAGTTAAATATATATATAATATAAGAAAATATTATAAACATAATAATATTTTTGAAATGCTCAAATTTTATTACTAAATAAAATTTATTATAATATTTTTTAAAAAATACATCAAAAGTCTGCTAAATGTACATCTAAGTCATCATCACTAGGAGGAGATGGAGCATGAGTTGGAGGAGCTAGAGCTGGAGGGGCTAGAGTTGGAGTTGGAGCTTAGATATCGGTGGAGTAGATGCTGGTGGTTTCTGAATAGCTGATGCGAAGGTGGATGGAGTATGCTTCTATTGGAATAATCAGTACTGCTTTAATATCAATTATTATGCCTACGACTGCTCAAAACCACAATCGTAGATCTGATCTCTTACGCGAACCTGGATGTTAATCCAGAAATATAAAGAAGAGCAAAAATTGATAGTGGCACCTAGGGCTTGGCATTGGAACCAAAGAAAAATGAGAAAAAAGAGTTAGAAAGAAAATCTCTGCATTGATTCTAATCTCTCTCTTAATCATAAAGGTTACAATACTTGGGTTTATATATACTAGAATTTCTGCTATACTACATGAATCCAAATAAATCTAAACTCCAATTGAAAAACTCTCATAGACTAACCCAATATATAAAAGCACCCACCGAGCCCATGTACACCCATATCTCCCATGCTCTCATCTTTTAGATCTAAACTTGACCCATATACGTGTTAGCCATCTTAAAACCTTATTGGACCAGGCCTTAAGATCCAAACAAAAAATCCCATCCAGTTTCGTTCACCACCATTGAGCTGGCTCTGTCAGAAGTTGAGCTAGCTCGATTGCATATCGTCCGAATCCTATCTTCGGTCTACCTGAGATAGTCGGCTCAATTGCATATCCGAGCCAACCTACCTATGTGTCAGTCTCTTATCTTGGTTAATTCTTCTCTTGGCTTTGGTTCTTTACTCCACCTTATGTTCCAAATCTTCAGATTACCTACCAAACCTCCTCAAGGTCCTCATACCTGAACCTCGAGCTCGTGTAGGGCTACACGTCACCTTCACCCTATAACAACTCCTATCCTAACCCTAAAATCACACCTATCCTAGTCTCCCCAGAGCCAACACCCTAGCTCCTTTTGTGGCCCCCCAAGATTTGGGAGCACCATACATTCTTACAATCTCCATCTTGGTACGCCTAAGCCTTGGTACACTTGGTAATGTTTCTTGCATGATATCGCTGTCATTGTATGGCCTGATAGCTACTTGTGCACACCTTGCCACTACCATCTTTCTTCAACTGCTGAGCTCTTTTGAGGCCTTTGGAATGACCGCCTCCATCGCTAAAGATCTTGGCTTGCACCTATGCACCACCCTTGAAGTTGTAAGCATCCTTCTGCTTGGTAGCCGCATCATTTATCTTGGACTTTCATGGAGAATCTATAGCAATCCTATATCGATGCCCATTGCATACCCTAACACAGTCTCCTCAAAACTTCATCTATCCTTCTGCACATGCTGCTCCATCTAAAACTGTGTATCTCCGACGTTGGTGCTAGGAGATTGATCTTCCTGCACTCCTCTGCTCGAAACTCATGTCAAAATTCTCTCCATTTATGAAGCCATCTCTACCCGGTGCTCTACTTGAAACTGAAGTCTTCCTGATGCTGCAAAAGCTGACTCTATAACCGAGTCACTCGATGCCAATCATTCAACACTGCACTATTGAGCCTGCTGCTACACCTCGAACATAGTCGCTGCTCCTTCAGACCCTCCGCACTCCGCAGACCTCTTCGAAACTATCTCGGATATAATGCACCTTGCAGGATCCTCCAAAACCACCAAGAGCTCATCCGACTCTTCACTTTTAGTGACTGAAATGATGGAATCTAACTTTTTTCCTCCTTTACACTTCTTCTAAAGCAGACACTCCCATTTAAAGTGCCCTGCTTCACTACACTTGAAGCATTTCTTAGACCCCTTGCTGCTCCTTCACTGATCCTTCTTCTTTCTTTGCCTGGGCCTCTCTGACACCACGAGACCCTCCTGAAAGACCTCCCTCTTTGTCATCCATTCCCACTCCTCGTTGGACCTTAGCACTAATACGATCTTCTCATACACTAGTGTCTCCTTACCATATAGCAGTGTAGTTACCAACGGATCGAAGCTCCTGGATAGCGAACATAGCAGCAATAAACTCTTATCCTCCTCTTCGAGCTCCACTCTAATGTTGAGCAAGTCCATGCTCATTCGATCAAAATGTTGAATATGTCCCGCAATATCCTCACCCTCCTACATCCGAAGGCTATACAATTGCTTCTTCAGCACCAACTTATTGCACATGTTCTTTTTCATGTACAACTAATGTAACCTCCATAAACCCTTGAGTATCTTCTCCTCCAACATGCTATATAGCATCTCATCTGTCAGACAAGCTCTAATCGTAGCACATGCCCTTTTCTCTAAGGACGTCCACTCCTTGTCTGTCATCTCCTCCGACCTAATCTTCAAGGCTGAATCCAACCTCATCTAAATCAGTAGATCCTCCATCCTAACCTTTCACATCATGAAACTATTCTTTCCATCAAACTTCTCAAATCCTACCTTCAACCCACTATTCTCCACGATCAAATCGAATCAAAAAATAGCCAATAGGTAGATCTAAAAATTACCTTGACTAGGAAAGGTGGACAGTAGTCCTTAGATCACTTCCTCACGAAGCCTCTAGAAAATCTTAGATCTAAACCTCACTACCGATCTCTACTAAAACTTGATCTTCTTCCTCCTTCACGCTTAACCGAGCTCTGATACCTAGTGTTGGAATAATTAGTACAGTTTTGATACCAATTGTTATGCCTATGGCTACTCGAAACTATAGTCGTAGATCTAATCTCTTGCATAAACTTGGGTGTTAATCTAGAAATATGAAGAAGAGCAAAAATTGATGGTGGCACCTAGGGCTTAGCATTGGAACCAGAGAGAAAAGAGAGAAGAGAGTTAGGAAGAAAAGCTCTGTATTGATTCCAATCTCTCTCTCAATTGTAAAAATTATAATACCTGGTTTTATATATCCTAGGATTTCTATTATAGCATATGAACCCTGATAAACCCAAACTCTAGTTGAAAAACTTTCTTAGGCTAAACCCAATACATGAAAGCACTCACCGAGTCCATGTACACCCATGTCTCCCATACTCTCATCTTCTGGATCTAAACTCGACCCATACATATGTTAGCCACCTTAAGACCTTATTAGACCAAGCCTTAAGATCTAAACAGAAAATTTTGTCAAGTTCTGTTCACCACCATCGAGCTGACTCTATCAGAAGTCGAGCTGGTTCGACTATGTATCGCCCGAACCCTATCTTCTGTCTACCTGAGACAACTAGCTCGACTGCATCCTAGACTGGCTCATCTTAACCTGAGCCAACTCGACTGCATATTCAAGCCAGCTCGCCTATATGTCAGTCCCTTATCTTGGCTAATTTTTCTTCTAGCTTTGATTTTTTGCTCCATCTGATGTCCCAGATCTTCAGAGCACCTATCAAACCCCCTCAAGGTCTTCACACCTGAACCTCGAGCTCGTGCAAGACTACACGCTGCCTTCATCCTAGAATAACTCCTTTCCTAGTCTCTTCGGAGCCAACACCCTGGCTCCTTTCATGGCCCCCCAAGGCTTGAAAGCACCACACATCCTTATAGCTTTGCCTATGACTTAGATGTAGAGCTCCACATAGACCAAAATGCCTGGTATGCAATGCAACTCCACTTGGAGGGGGAGGAAACCCTCCGCATCATGTATTGTAATCTGTCAAATGTCTACGATGAGCTTAATCTGTCCATGTAGATATATCAAAAAGAACAATCATTTAGATTAATCAAATGAAGTTTTACAAATCTTAACATTGACTTTCAATGCAACATTTTCTAGATATTGCTTGTTCTCCTGTGAGATACATGCTTTGGTAAGCAACATTGCTAATAATGTTGCTTACCAAAGCACATATTTAGTAAGGAAAACAAGCCGTATCTAGAGAATGTTGCATTGAAAGTCAATGTTAAGGTTTATAAAAGTTCATTTTGGTCAATCTAGATGATTGTTCTTTCTGATATGTCTACATGGACAGGTTGAGCTCGTCGTAGACATTTGATAAATTACAGTATATGATGTAGAGGGTTTCCTTCCCCTCTAAGCTAAGTTGCACCACATACCAAGCATTTCAGTCTACGTGAGATGGCATTTTGGTTGCATCATGACCTACAACATTAATAAACATTAACTCATATAACATATTGAATAATAATATTAGTAGAGCATCAATAAATAATAGACTAACATTTATACCAAAATGTTGAAGTCATCGCCTAGTGGCATCTACAATATGGACATCATCATCGCTCCTGACAAATGTATCTAGGATCTTGACAGCTCTAGGTAAGTTTTATCCTAGAGGAGCACTTTGTATGCTTGGTCTAACATCATCATCAACCTTGGTATCATCAAATATATGCCTAGGCACCATCCTCATAACAACACCCTACTGAGGCTCTAAGGGATCATTAACGTAGAAGACTTAACTAGATTGGGAGGCAAGTATATACGGTTCTTTAGTGTGAAGATGGCATTGCATGTTGATGAGAGTAAAACCATACTCATTAGTCTTCATCCCTAATTGATGCAATCCTTCTTTTAGAATAGCAGTCCAAAATGACTATCTTCTCCACCACCCCATAATAGTTCAAATCTTCTATACGAGACTGTAAATCCCTCAAGCTAGCATAACACCTAGTGGCGGTGCTCAACATCATGCCACTATTTTGTATTATCATATTTACAGACCGATTATGAATATTAAATCTATAGTCATTAATGATGAGCTCTTTGTACTCACGCACGATACGGTTAGGGCCCATTGAAAGAGTGCATACTTTAGAGCTCACATCACCGAATGGTTTTCTCCCATTGATAGAGTTGTTTAAATAAGATGCGCGCATGGAGAATATGTAATCGCTTATATGATCTTTGAACAATTTAGAGAATTTTTTACTATGCATTTTCTCTTTTTCCCGCATACTTTGAGCACTGTATTTTACTCTTATGATTTTCTTGTATTTGTTGCATGCATAAAAAATAAAATTAGGCATCATTGTATATTTTTTTAAATACTATGAAATAAATAAGGCTGGGTATCTCATCTTATATATGGTTCAATGATATCATAATTGAAGAGTACATAGCGGTGCACCTTTTTTTTCTTAATGCTCAAATCAGTGAGGTGGTATGAAGTGAAAAGTCCACCTGACTGTGGAATGGACTTAAATGCAGGCTCAATTGGCTCATACTGATCATTCTGATTTCTCATTGGCCGGTTATGATGAGTCTCATGCTTGTTTAAATACATGGTAGAAAAATCCATACACTCTTGACCCAAATAATCTTCTGCTATGGATCTCTCTAAGTGATTCATATTCCTTACATAAGATTTCAGTACTTGAATATTCCTCTCAGTGGGGTACATTCATTGATAGAATATTGGGCCTCCAAGTGTAACTTCTTCCGTAAGGTGCATGGTAAGATGCATCATAACTATGAAAAATGATGGTGAAAATATCTTTTTCAGATCACATAATATAGTCACCATCCTTATCTTCATTTCTTTCACATCTTTCTTAAGTAATCTTTTCACACAAATATCTCTATAGAAGTTGCAAAGATGAATAACAGCCATTCTGACATTTTTTAGCAACATGCGGTGAATAGCTATTGAGATCAACTCCTACATTAACACATGATAATCATGAGTCTTTAATCCTCCAAGTTTGACATCCTTATAATTCACACGCTTTGATATGTTACTTGAGTACCCATCTAGAACCTTTACGTTCTCTAATACATGAAGAAATGTGGACCGTTTGGAGGCATTCATAACATCGCATGCATGAGGGAGCCTCCACTATTCTTTTCCTACCGACTCCAGATGGAGTGATCATCTAATATCCTATTCTTTCAAATTAAATCAAGAATTCAAGTTATCCTTAGTCTTATCCTTGATGTTCAAGATTGTTGTCAATAGGAGCTCTCATACATTCTTTTCAATATGCACTACATCTAAGTAGTAGCGTAATAAATTTATCTCCCAATATGGTAAGTCAAAGAAGATGCTCTTTTTCCTTTAATTCAAATATGTATCATCTTTCTTTGATTGATGCTTCCTCTTCTTACCATCAATCGGATCACCTTTTCCAAATTCAACATTGAGACCATCCAACTCTCTCAACACCTCACTCCTAGACATTCGACTAGGTGCCTCATCTTCTTCAACAATACCATCAAAGGAGCATGCATCCCTTCTATATGGATGATTTTAATAGAAGAAATGTCAATGCCCCATAAAGCTAAAATTCTTTCGATGTGTAAACTTTTTAGACTGGATATTTTTTTCACAAACTGGACGTGCTAGCTCACCTTTCATGCTCCAATCCGATATTAGGGCATAAGCTTGAAAGTCATTTATTATCCATAAAAATATTGCATGTACAGAAAATGATTCATTTATCAAAGCATCAAAAGTTGGAATACCTTGAATGCTCTACAACTATTTCAGCTCAGCAATAAGAGGCTACATATAGACATCAATATCATTACCTACCTCCATCAGTCCAGGGATGAGCACTATCATGAAAGCAAAGAATTTTTTCATATATATCCACAGTGAAAGACTATAAACATGAATAAACACTAGCCATATATTATGGATGGTATTTATGTGCTTGAACGGGTTGAAACCATTGTATGACAAGCCCAACCTCACAGTACATATCTCTTGTGTGAAGTCAAGATGTATTTTATTAAACTTCTGTCATACCTATCTATCGGCTAGATGCCTTAATGCATCATCTTTTGTTTGATCTTCTTCATGCCATCTCATGTCTTTCGATGTTTTTGCTGACATAAATAATTTTTGTAATCTCAAAATCAAAAAAAAGTACCATATTAACTTTTGAGGTACATAGGTCGATGTGCCATTTTTATTCTATTTTCATCTTGATACACCGCATCTCGTGCACTCATTTTGATTGACATCCCCCTCCCAATAGAGCATGCAATCATTGGAACCTGCATGTATCTTGGTATAAGTAAAGCCTAGCTATTCAATAATCTTCGATCCCTCATAATTATTCTTCAAAATTTATGCATCATCCGAAAGAATATCCCCCAAAAGGCAATTCACTCCATTATTACCAAACCTATTGAAGCATTTTGCATGATACAATCGGATTAAAAACTCTAGCTTCATCATCTTTTCATATCTGAGATACAACGAAAAATTAGCATCCTCTATCAACTTGTGAACCTTCTCTATATCCTCATTATTTATCACTCCACCAACCACAGGATTAGACATGGATGTAGATGCACCATCATTATGACCAATAAATGAAAAAATATCATGAACCATTTATTCTACTCCCCCATCATGTTAATCATCTTCTTGCAGCCTGCCCTCACCATGTTGATTTCAATAAATTTCATAACCAGCTTTAAAGCCATAAATAGTGAGTTGATCATTTACATATTGACGAGGTAGCCACAGCCCATCTATATACTTCTTACAAGAACATTGGATAAGTCCATAGTCCCTAAATTTCTCTATAGCAAAATCAAGAAATTTTTGAAGTCCAACCTCATATTTTGATGAGAGCCTACTAAACTTCATCCAGTCCTTATCCATTTTAAAAATGGTGATACTGCAATCAAATCATGTGTGGAACTTAAATTATATACCAATGCATTATAAACAACTCATAAGCCATAACTGATATTAAATATTATTTTCATATACATCTAATTAAATATATTCTATCATCAACTAATAGGTAAAGATAGGTCCTATCCCATTTAGAAATTACATTAATTCTATAAATTTTTTATAGTAATTAAATGATACGCAACAGGGACCGAAAGAAATTTCGACAGCATTTTTTCTTAGTTCTCCCATGTAGGGAGAATAAAAAAAATTACTATTTAATTTTTTTTTCAAAATATTCAGCATACTATTTGATTACTATAATTACTTATAGAATTATTTGTAATTCTTAAATTATTCAAATTGGACAATCAATTCATCATTGTACATAATTCTTCCATCTATATAAAAAATATATAAATATACGGGTGCCAAAAATTATGTATGCTAATCAATTGATAGGTCTATCATTATATAATGCAATAAATAAAAGCAACAAAATATAAATAATAATCCAAAAACTATTATGCAATAAATTCTACAACATGAATTACATCCATAAATAATTAAGAAAGAGCAATAAATCATAATTTTACTTTCTATTAACGATGAAGGTTCTTTTAGCAGCCATAACGTACCATGGCCTCAGGCACGGTCCAAAATCTATTGACAGGGGCAAGGGTTCTTTTAGCAATAAATAATTTTACTTTTTATCTACCTTTCAAGATTAAGAAAAACCTATGTTTCTAATATTTCTGTTATGTATCATCTCAAAAGCATTAAGGAGTACTCCTTAGATTAGTCAGGATAGAACTTACCTTAAATACTAAAAATATTAAAAAATAAAAAAAATAAAAAGGAGGCTCATATTTATCATTTAATCATGCATTACAACATACTTGTATCCACTACAACTAAACAAAATTGGCTACGAACAGTTGTCCGCTAAATAATCACTGGTCATCCAAGATCACCTTGCCATTTGGAATTGTTAAAATATTTAAAGAAGAAGAGAAAAAATAAAAGATCTCATATCACTAAAATCATACCAAGAATTAACCATTTTCCATCAGAAATCATCATAGCCTCTTTACAAAAAAACTAATTTTTTAAAATAAAATATTATTAAAAATAATAAAATAAAAAATAATATATATAATATTTTTATTAATATTAAATCTATTGCTTCAAGAATTAATTTTGATGATTATAAAGTATTTGAGGAGATTACTAATGAATTTAGCTTGAAAAAAGATTTTTTATATTTTAAGGGTAAAATCATAATTTTATTAAGTTTTAATCTGAGAGTTTCAAGAGCAAGTATAGAAGATTTCTAATTTTTTGGAGGTAGTCCCATGATTTTTGAATGCTTATTTTGGGAAAAAATCAAGTTTGAAGCGAAAAGGTCGATCCTTAGGTCGTTTCCTACTGAAAAGGATTGTTTGGCATGCTATCTCTGTGCCAAGGGTTGACCTCTGCTGTTCCGAAGGCTGAAAATATAGAATGGCTATTTTTCTAGATTTTATCTTAGAGGTCGACCTCGAGGTCAAATCCTGTGCTATGAGTCGACCAATGAGTCGACCCCTGCAATGAAAATTTTTCTATAATGACTATTTTTTTTTTGTTTTGGTAGGTTTTAATGATTTCTTTAATGTCTCCAACGGCTACAAATCTTATCCAGAATTCTCTCCTCCATCTATTAAAGAATTAAAATACTTTAAATAGAAAAAATACAAGAGATTGGTGTGATTCAATTTCAGTCCTAAGCAAAAATATTCATCAAGAAAAGAAGCTTTCATCTTCAAGTTCACCAACCTCTCAAGAGCTCATTCAAGTCTCCAACAATCTTGAGAAAAATTAAAGAAGCTTCCTCCACTATTATGAAAAGTATTCTTAAGATTTTATTTGTTCATAAAGGAAGCTAAACTTGTATTTGATTATCATTAAATCTTTTTTCTGCTTTACTATTTTGATTCAAGTTTCGGAGGGATTCCAAAACTTGGAAAGATTGATCCTAACCTTGAATAAGATTGTATTAGATTGGCTTATACCCAAAAATAAGTATTCTAGCTTGGGATAGCTAGGATTGGAGGTTTTCAATGGTGTATTCAGTTTGAATACGGTTAGTGGATTTTAATTTCCAAGTAGAAGCTTGGAGAGTGGATGTAGGTGCAAGAAAAGTACTAAATCACTATAAATCTTGCTTGTTTATGGTGTGTTTGTTATCTTTCTTTTCTTAGTTTGTTAAATTCTTGCTCTCTAATCTTTTATATTTTTTCTCTAATCAAAATTGCTTCACACACACGTCTTGCATATCATCATTCAATCTTGATATATTTAAATTAGCTTTAAAATTTTAAAAACTCAATTCACCCTCCCTGCTCTTAGGTTGCATAGCTAGGCAACAAGTGGTATCAGAGCTCGGTGCTCTAGCCTTACTTTGATTTAATCATCAAAGAGCCAAAGATCTATGTCAACCCAAGTTAGTATTTCTTTAGCCAAGGGGCAGTCGATAAATCGACCTCCACTTTTTAATGGAACAAACTATACCTATTGAAAAGTTCGAATGAGAATTTTCATACAAGCACTTGACTATGATATATAGAGTATCATAGTTAATGGACCATAGACATCCACTAAAATAATTGATCGTGAGGAATCAATCAAATCTGAAAAGAAATAGGATGAGATTGATAAGAAAATGGCTCAACTCAATGCAAGAGCCATGAATATTTTATATTATGCTCTAGATGTAATAAATTTAATCACATTTCAACATGCATGTCGGCTAAGAAAATATGGGATAGATTACAAGTAACTCATGAAGGCACTAATCAAGATAAAGAGTCAAAAATTAACATGCTTATGTATAAATATGAACTTTTCAAAATGGAGCATGATGAGTCAATAACTGTAATATTTACTAGATTTATAGATATTATAAATGATCTTAAAAGTCTTGGCAAGTGTTATTCTAACAGTGACCTTGTGAGGAAGATTCTTAGATCTTTGTCAAGGGCATGGAAGGCCAAAGTGACTACAATCCAAGAAGCCAAAGATCTGAATATTTTATCCTTGGAGGAGCTTCTAGGATCACTAATAATGCACGAGCTAAGCATGAAATAATATCAAGAAGAAGATATCAAGAAAAAGAAGACAATAGCCTTTAAATTCACCACTCAACAAGATGAGGAATCCGATGAAATGAAAGATGAAGAACAAGATAAAAAAATAGTCCTCATCACAAAAAAATTTAAGAGATTTTTGAAGAGAAAATAAGGGATGAGGAAGAGGCTACCTACCAAAGGAGAGCATAGCAAGAAAAAGGATAAGGAGCAGCCCCTTATTTGCTATGAATGTAAGAAGTCGAGGCACTTTAAGTCTGAATATCCTCAACTTAAAAAGATTTTCAAAAAATACAAGAAAAATGCTACAGTGGCAAGATGGAGTGATAGTGATGACTCAAGCTCCGAAGAGGAAGAAGCTAATGAACAAGCCAACCTATGCCTTATGGTGAATGAGAATGAGGTAAGTACTAAAATCTCAAATGAATTTACATTCAAAGAACTTCAAGAAGCCTTCTATAATTTAGTAGATGATTTAAAGAAGTTAGAAACTAAAAATAAAGAACTAAAATTAAAAAATCAAATCTTGCTAAAAGAAAATGAAACTATCCTAAGTGAAAAACTAATCTTAACTCAAAAGAATCTAAATTTGAAAAATAAAATTGATAATTTAAAATCGATAGTTAAAAATTTTACTTTGAGTTTAAATAAACTTCATATGATTCTTGAAAATCAAAAGACCATTTATGATAAGGTTGGTCTAGGCTATAACCCCCTAAGAAAATAAAAATTTCTAAAAAATATTTTTATAAATTTAGAAAGTAACAAATTTTTAAATGTTACTTGCTTTAAATGTGGTAAACTAGGATACAAATCTTATATATGCTTCTCTAGCAATTCCAATGTAAAGAAAATATGGATTTCAAAAGGAACAATTGTGACTAACCTTAAAGGACCTAAGAAAACTTAGGTACCTAGAGTAAGGACTTGATTTTGTATGTAGGTGTGTCTTGCATCCAAAGGAGAAAATCAAAGATGGTATCTTGATAATGGATGCTCAAGACATATGATCAGTGATGAGTCCCAATTCATCATACTTGATGCTAAAAATAGAGGGATGGTCATATCTGGAGACAATAGCAAAGAAAAGATTATTGGTATAGGTAATGTTGGTATTACTCCCTCCAAGTATATTGTAAATATTTTATTAGTAGATTGTTTAAAATACAATCTCTTAAGTATTAGTCAACTTTATGACAAGGATTACAAAGTTATTTTTGAATCTTCATTGTGCATTGTAACTAGTTTCAATGATGATGGCATTAAGTTTGTTGGTCATAGGCATAGTAATGTTTATATGATAGATTTAAATGATCTTTCTATGATAAACATTCAATGTTTAGTACCTATGAATACCAAAATTAATGAGACTAGTTGGCTTTGGCATCGTAGGCTTGCACACATTAGTATGCAATCACTTTCAAAGCTTATTAAAAAGAAATTAGTTATCGATTTATCAAAATTAAATTTTGAAAAAGATAAAATTTGCGATGCATGCCAACTAGGTAAACAAACAAGAGTTTCATTCAAATCTAAGAACATTATTTCAACTTCGAAGCTCTTGGAACTTTTGCACATGGATTTGTTTGGTCCTACAAGAATAGCAAGCTTAGATGGAAAACATTATAGTTTTGTAATTATTGATGACTACTCATGTTTTACATGAATTTTCTTTTTGGCACACAAAGATGAAACTTTTCATATTTTCATAAAGTTTTACCGAAAAGTTACAAATGAAAAAGGATTTTCAATTCAAAGCATTCGAAGTGATCATGGAACTAAATTTGAAAATCAAGATTTTAAAAAATTTTATGATGAAAAAAAAATTAGCCATAATTTTTCAGCACCTAGGATACCCCAACAAAATGGAGTAGTAGAAAGAAAAAAATAGAACTCTAAAAAAAATGGCCCGTACTATGCTATGTGAAAGCAACCTTCTAAGATACTTTTGGAGGAAAGCAATTAACACTGCATGTTACATCTTAAACTATGCCCTAATCAGATCAATTTTAAAGAAAACATCTTACGAACTTTGGAAAGGAAGAAAAATTAACATTTCATATTTTCATGTTTTTGGTTGTCGATGTTTTGTTTCGAACAATGGTAAAAAAAAATTAGATAAATTTGATGCAAAATCCAATGAAGCTATTTTTCTTGGTTACTCCTCTTCTAGTAAAGCTTTTAGAGTTTTTAACAAAAGAACCTTAGTAGTAGAGGAGTCAATACATATTATTTTTGATGAAACTAATGATCTTCTATCATGAAAGAGTGAGGATATTAATGATGCAGATCCTCTTATAGAAGGATTGAAGGAGATCATCCTAAAGGATTCAACAATTCAAAATAAAGAGAATCATGAAGACAAGCAAGAAATTAAGGGTGAAGAACAATAAGAACAACCTCAAGGTATAAATGATCTTCCAAAAGAATGGAGGTATATTCACAATCACCCCAAAGAACTAATTATTGGTGATCCTACACATGGGGTAAGAACTCGCTCTTCACTTAGAGATGCATACAATCATTTTGTATTTGTTTCTTATTTTGAATCCAAAATCATTGATGAAGCTGAAAAAGATTATAATTGAATAAATACAATGCAAGAGAAACTTAATCAATTCGAAAGAAATAATGTATGGATCTTAGTATCAAGATCTAAAAATTATCCAATAATTGATACAAAATGGGTATATAGAAATAAATTGGATGAAAATGAAAATATAATTAGGAATAAAGCAAGATTAGTTGCAAAGGATTATAATCAAGAAGAGAAAATTGATTTTAATGAAATCTTTGGACCTGTTGCAAGATTAGAAGCAATCGCTTATGCATGCTTTATGAATTTCAAGCTATTTCAAATAGATATTAAAAGTGCTTTTCTAAATGGATATATTATCGAAGAAGTTTATGTAGAACAACCTTCCAGTTTTGAAAATCATGCTTTTTCAAATTATGTTTTTAGATTAAACAAAGTATTATATAGTTTAAAATAAGCACCTAGGGCTTGGTATGAAAGACTAAGTAAATTCTTGCTTAATAATGGATTTTCAAAAAAAAAAAGTAGATACAACTCTTTTCATTAAAAGAGATCATGATGACATCTTAGTAATACAAATATATATTGATGACATTATATTTGGATCTACTAATGAAACTTTCTATCAAGATTTTGCTAAGCTCATGTGGGAGAAATTCGAGATGAGCATGATGGATGAACTAATATTCTTCCTCGGACTTCAAATCAAACAAATAAAAGAAGGGATCTCCATCACTCAAAACAAGTACATAAGAGAACTACTCAAAAGATTTAGGATGGAGAGCTCTAAAGTAATTGGTACCCCCATGAGTCCATCATATAAGCTTGACAAGGATAAAAGAGGTAAAAGTATTGATCAAAAATTTTATAGAGGTATGATTGGTTCTTTATTGTATTTAACTGCTAGTAGACCAGATATCATGTTTAGTGTTTGTTTATGTGTACGATTTCAATCTAATCCAAAAGAATTATATTTAATTGCTGTAAAAAGAATACTTAAATATCTAAAAGGAACTCAATCCATAGGTTTATGGTACTCTAAGAATTCATCAATCGATTTAATTGGATATTCAGATGTAGACTTTACTAGATATAAATTAGATAGAAAAAGCACTAGTAGAACTTGCCAATTTCTAGAAGTTAACTTAATCTCTTGATTTAGCAAGAAGCAAAATTCGGTAGCATTGTTTACGGTCGAGGTCGAATATATTGTAGCCGAAAGTTGCTGTGCACAAATCTTGTGGATTAAGCAACAACTTGAAAACTTTGGCATCAAACTAAACAAAACTCCCATAAGATGTAATAATACTAGTGCCATAAATCTAACTAAGAATCCAATCTAATACTCTAGGTCAAAATACATTGAAATAAGACATCATTTCATAAGAGAGTATGTTCAAAATAATGACATAATTCTTAATTATGTTTGTACTAAAAATCAACTGGCTGATATTTTTACTAAGATCTTAAGTGAAGATAAATTCTGTGAGATTAGAAGAAAATTAGAAATTCTTGATTTCCTAGCCTAAACATCTTTATGATTCTAAGCTCTCTTCTATCAAAATATCATCTTAAACTATCTTAAGACTATATCTCACTTTTCTCTCTCAAAAAGCTCAAATCTAATCATCCTTTGATCACTCCCATGTGTAAAATTCAACCCCTAAAATCTCAATTTTGTTTGGAATTTTTCATCAATTTTTTAGATTTTCTGGTGCCATGGGTTGACCTAAGGGATGACTCATGGGCATTCTTGTAATTTGACCAAAATCCTTTTCGCCCGGCCCTATTAATCAAGAACTCCTTCGGCCAAGAGGCCGACCTCCCCTATTTCTCGCTTCACTCGAACAAATCGATCTTTCTCTCCAACCCTTCAATCAAAGAAATCTCTTGAAATCTCCCTTTCTCCCAAGATCCTCTCCTTAAATCGCCCCTTAAGGAACCAAATCTCTTTCTATTTTCTTTCTATTTGGATGGTTTGAAGACTTCTAGCAAACCCTTGCCTTAAAATCCACCGTCGGCTCCTTCCTCAAAACCTTTCATCTCCTTCTCAAATCTTCTCCACTTTTCCTTGACTCTCTTGTGTGGGATTGAGGCTTCTTTTGGTTATAATGGCGCCTAAGATGAAACTACCATAGAGGAGAAAATTAGTCCGTTGCTTAGAGAAAGAAGTTTGCCGAAAAAGAACAGCATTAGAGCCTTCTCCTGGTCCAACCTCTGCCTTCAAACGATTTTCACAGTCTCCTCTTACACCAAGTAAGATCCCTTTATCTGATAGAAAGGTTGAACCAGGAAAGAATGTTGATTTTAGTTTCGTTGAGAAAGAAGGATTTTCATTTGTGTTAAAAATTAAAAAGCAAGGATGGGATTACTTTTGCAAGTTGAAAGAAGCTACATATGTAGATTTGGTTAGAGAGTTTTATCTAAATTTGGCATACTTCAATGAAACAGTAAAATCTATTGTTAAAGGTACTGAGATTACTCTTGATCCAATTCACCTAGGAGAAATTCTAAGATTATCATGTGAGGGTTACAAGGAAATGAAACTAATCCATAAAGAAGAAGGACTGAGAGCCATCTTGGGGAGAGAATTTGAAGAAAATTTGCATAAATTAGAGGCCAAGATTCTTTATGCTAAAATGAGAGTGTTACGCACCATGGTTACCAAATTATTTGTCCCTAGGAGTGGCAGGTATGATTTATTATCTGGTAGGGACATATGTATCATATTTCATGTGATTATAGAGACCCCCTTTAACCTTCCTATTTTAATGATAGAAATGATGAGAGAGACCTTGAATAGGTCTAAGGCACATCTACCTTATGGTATGGCCCTCTCATTAGTGTTTAGGAGGTTTGTGAAGGAAAATCCTGATTTTCTGGTCCAGGTTCGTTCAGATCTGATCAGATCAAGAGATATATTTCAAAAAAATTTTTCTTTGATCTATATCAGATCTAAAATATTTTAGATCTGATTCTTATTATTTTAATAAATAAAATAAAATAAGGATAAATTAAATCAAATTTAATTTACCTAAGTTGAGTAATCCAATTACCCGTTGATGATCATGTATGCAGCGGAAGATTCTGGATCTAGCCACGCAAGCGTCTGGCCTCTATCGGTATCCACTCAGGATGGATCTAGAGATCCTCTTATTCTCTATCATGTCTCCAAAAATTAGATCTGGATCTGATCTGGAGGATCTTCAAAACTCCTTTTGAAGATCAGCAGTCGTCCTTTGCAGCAGTGCAGCCTTCTTGCTTTTGATCGCCTTTCTTTGATCTGGATCGCACCAACCAAGCTCCAAAACTATTTTGGACATAGAGAGGAGAGGGAGAAGAAGCTTTGGTGTGGAGGAAGAGAGGAGAAAAAGC
This sequence comes from Cocos nucifera, assembly GCA_006176705.1. Lineage (NCBI taxonomy): Eukaryota > Viridiplantae > Streptophyta > Magnoliopsida > Arecales > Arecaceae > Cocos > Cocos nucifera. The sequence continues at coordinate 65,336 of QRFJ01003159.1, read as the reverse complement.
CTTTGGGCGTATGGAAACTCTTTTTGGCCTCTTTGAGTTGGGTACAGGGTCTTATTTATAGACTAACTGTGATCCAACTCCTCTTCTTCCCAACCAATCACAACCCTTTGTGAAATCAGATCTAAATCTGATTGGTGGGAATAGAGTCCCCTGGATTCCTCCTTAGAGGGTGCCTAAGACCAGTCAAAGTTGGTTCTTAGAAGAACTCTAATTGGAATCCAAAAAGGAGATGGAGTCCTTGTCCAACAAGGACTCCTAGGCGCCTCCAACTTGGGCACACGCCTAGGGTGGCGTGCGCCCTCCTCCTTGCCAGGTTCTGGCAGGGGGACAGGCCCCCACCAGCTCTCCAATAGGTGCATGACATGTGGTCAAAAGTCAAAGTGTCAATGGTCAACGTTTGACCAGTCAAAGGTAGACTTTTGACCAAAGTCAAAGAACAAGAAATGGCAGGTGACCAAAAATGGCAGGTAATGTCTTACAAAATAAGACAACCTTTTCTGACTTGGACAACCTCCAGTCAGACCATATGAAGGCCTCTGATTGAGCACAAACTCCTTTGGCTCAGACAGGACAACTTATTTATGATAGCAAAAGAAGAACGTTAGGTTCAATCGAGTGCTAGCACGATTTCCTTGAACCTAATTGAATCTCATTCAGATCAATTGAACTAGATCAGTTCAATTGATGATCACCAGATTCAAACCCTTGTTTGTGTGACCCAGTTAGGTTCAGTTCTGTATGGTAATGGGATATGTCATGATCTCTATCATCGACATCATCGAAACTCCTTTCGATGGATCAGAACTCTTCTGATTCGAACAGCTAGAATGATCGATCATCTAAATCATTCTAATTGCTCCCAAAATCCACCAGTGACACCTAGCAGTATATGGTGGCAACCCATCAGAGCTGAATGCGAACCTCTTGGTGCAGCTACCTGTGTGATTAAGTTCTTCTATCTTGAGCCCCGATCAGATTAGGGTTAAGGTAAACTCGTCAAACCCTAGTCTCTGTCATATGATGTAATCATTCGATTCGAGTCCGAATGTGAAAATCTAAATAGAAACTCTTTCTATTATTTCACTCTACCATGGCCATGGATTTCTGGACTTGATTCTCATGATCATCATAGGGCTGCTCCTCTACCACCGAGGTAGATAGATTCCATCTTGATGCCATCCAGTTCCTACAATGAACATGCTATAGCCAACATACACCTCAGGGTTCCATATGGCTAGGAGACCGAGTAATGGTGTAGTCAAACTATAACACCCTCAAGGTGAACTGCCGATGCACCTCAGGTCAAAGAACCAGACACACTACTGCAGCATCGAGTCAGTCATTGACGAGAAGGTAGACTCCCTAATGACTACTCGAGGTGGTCACGCTCAGTGCCCTCGTTCTCTAACGAGTACCTGTACTCTCGCTCCGGTGTCTCCACACCGTAGACTCAAGACTCATCTACTAAAGAGAAGCGATTGTACACCAACCTTCCGGATCAATCACCATCCTCGTGATGATCCTATGGTCGGGAGCATTTTATGAGTTAATAATGATTATTCATGTCTTAAATTTTCAACTCTTGAAAATATGAATTATCATTACCATTAACTCAAAGGATGTATCACAGACACTAAATACACATATGTGATAGAAAATAACCCATTTTATTGATATTAGTCAAAATTATAATTTTGCCCCTAGAAGTGTATTACAAGTGTCAGCCAATTCTGGCTTCTAGGGCACATATATCTAACAATCTCCCACTTGTCCTAAAGCCAATTGGCTACAAGTCTAAGTCCCATCTTCTCAAGGTGGGCTTCGATCTTCTGCTGGCCCAACGGCTTTGTAAGTGGGTCTGCCACATTATCTGCGGAGTTGACTCTCTTGACCTCGACGTAACCCTTCTCGAGGTAATCGTGGATGAGGTGGTATCACCGTTTGCTTGGAACTCTTCCAGCTGACAGCACCACCATTGCACACAAACAGACTCCCAGATGTCGACTTTCGATCATCTATATCGGACATGAAATCCGAGTCTGTGTATCCCTGGACTTGGAGTTCTCCATTACCAAAGACCAACATCATATCCTTAGTTCTTCTCAAGTACTTAAGGATACATTTCACAGAAGTCCAGTGTTCTTCACCTGGATTTGACTGATATCTGCTTGTGACACTCACAGCATGGGCTATATCAGGTCGTGTACATAGCATGGCATACATGAGGCTCCCTATTGCAGAAGCATAAGGGATCTTGCTCATGCGTTCTATTTCCTCAGTGTGCTAGGGCACATCTTCTTGGAAAGATGAATACCATGTCTGAAGGGTATTAATCCCCTCTTAGAGTTTTCCATACTAAACCTCTTTAGTACTTTCCTCTATGTACATCTTCTGTGAAAGTCCTAGCATCCTATTCGGTCTATCCCTATAGACCTTAATTCCTAGAATAAAGGATGCTTCACCTAGGTCTTTCATGGAGAATTCCTTGGACAACCACATTTTGACTGATGTCAACATGGGAATATCATTCCCAATAAGGAGGATGTCATCCACGTACAATACGAGGAAGACAACAGCGCTCCCACTGACCTTTTTGAAAACACATGGTTCCTCTTCATTTTTGATGAAACCAAACTTTTTGATCACATCATTGAAACGAGTGTTCCAGCTCCGAGATGCTTGCTTAAGTCCATATATGGACCTTTGCAGCTTGCAAACCTTGTGATCAGTATCACTGGATGTGAAACCTAGCGGCTGTTCCATATAGATATCTTCCTCAAGATATCCATTTAAGAATGCCGTTTTCACGTCCATTTGCCATATTTCATAATCGAAATAGGCTGCAACGGCAAGCAATGTGCGGATGGATTTTAGCATAGCTACTGGGAAAAGGTATCCTGATAGTCAATGCCTTCGCGTTGACTATAACCTTTTGCCACTAGTCTAGCCTTGAATGTCTCCACATTTCCCATCTGCACCAATCTTTCTCTTGAAGATCCATTTACACCCAATAGGTACTATACCTTCTGGTGGATCTACCAAGGTCCAGACTTGGTTTGAGTGCATCGAGTCAATTTCTGACTTCATTGCCTCTAAGCCATTTCTCGGAGTCGATATCTGATATCGCCTCGTTGTAGGTTTTGGGATCATCACCATGAGCACCATTACCTACGAGGAACATTTTCCTCTACTTCCTCTGAAATAATACCTAAGTATCTTTCAGGGGGATGGAAAACTCTTTCCGATCTACGAGGTGGAGGAGGTAGTGTTCTTATTGGCTCAACCTGATTTGGTTCCAATTGGTCCTTAGCTCGTTGTACTTGTGAGACTTTCTCATCAAGCTTGAATCTGCTTTCCAATGCCGCTATCTTGAATAAACTATTTTTCAAGAAAGATGGCATGTCGACTCACAATCACATTGTGGTCTTCTGGAATGTAGAAATAGTATCCTAATGACTCTTTAGGATATCCTATGAATCGAGCTCTAAAGGACCTAAACTCTAACTTGTCCGCTTGTTGTCTTTTGACATGAGCCGGACAACCCCAAATTCTGAGATGACTCAGACTTGGTTTCTTACCATGTGCCATATCTCATACGGTGTGGTAGGAACGGTTTTAGAGGGAACCCTATTCAGTAGATAAATTGAAGTTAACAATGAATGTCCCCAAAGAAAATCAGGGAGGTCTGTGAAGCTCATCATGGATCGAACCATATCCAATAGAGTCCGATTTCTCCATTCTGAAACCCCGTTGAGTTGAGGTGTTCCTGGTGGAGTCCATTGAGAGACTATGCCATTTTTCCTTAAGATAGTCTAGGAATTCCCGGCTAAGGTATTCACCTCCTCGATCTGATCGAAGAACCTTAATGGGTTTTTCCAGTTTGTTTTTCTACTTCATGTCTGAATTCTTTGAACTTTTCAAAAGCTTCAGACTTGTGTCTCATAAGATACACATACCCATACCTAGACAGATCATCGGTAAAGGTAATGAAGTAGACAAAATTGCCTCTAGCCGGCACATCAAATGGGCCGCACACATCAGTATGTACTAGGGCAAGGAGATCTGTGGCCCTCTCCCCATGTCCAACAAAAGGGAGTTTAGTCATTTTGCCTTGAAGACAAGATTCACAAGTTGGATATGACTCGAAAGTCAATGGACTCAATAGCCCATTTTTCTCCAATTTGTTGATCCTATCTTCTGCTATATGACCTAATCTCAGGTGCCATAGATATCTGTCGTTTGGACTATCCCTAGGTCGTTTGGCATTCACGTTTTGCTCGATAGTTAGAAATAGGTACATCAATATGTAGCTGATAAAGACCATTAATAAGGAAACCATTTGCAATTTTATTTCTTTCATAAAGAATGTTACAATGGTCCTTAAAGAAGGTGATCACATAACCTTCTTGTGCTAAGCATGAAACAGAAATCAAATTCCTGCTAGCTGCAGGCACATAATAACAGTCTTTTAAAACTAAGTCTAAACCAGATGGTAATCGAAGAGGGTATGTTCCCACGGCTACTGCAGCAACTCTTGCTCCATTACCGATGCGTAGGATCATGTCTCCATCCCTCAGCCTCCTGCTATCCTCAAGACCCTGCATAGAAGTGCACAGATGAGCACTAGAACCAGAGTCAAGCACCCAACTGGATGCAGAAGAAACCGTAAGGTTAGACTCAATAACGAGCATACCTCCAGAAGGACCTTCCTTCTTGTTCTTCAGGGTGGCCAGGTAAGTAGGGCAGTTCCGCTTCCAATGGCCGTCGCTGTTGCAATGGAAACACTTTTCCTTTGACATCGGCCTTCTTCTTCGGCTTCTGCCTTCTTCTTCTTTGATCCTTCCACCTTTTGCTTTTTCACAGACTTCTTTTTCTTTCCATAAGACTTTCTTTTGGAAGAAGTCCGTTCCATAGCAAGAACTGAGCCTTTAGAACCTTTCATAGAAAGCTCAGCGGTAACCAGCATATTCATTAATTCGGCCAAGGAATTTTGAAGTTTATGCATGTGGTAATTCATGATGAATTGCCCATATGCATCAGTCAAGGATTGCAGAATAATATCGTTCTGCAGATCCAAGTCCAACTTCACACCGAGCTTCTCAAGCTCTTCCATGTCCTTGATCATTGTCAGACAGTGATCTTGGACTGACTGCCCATCACGCATCTTAGCCTTAAAAAGTCATTTCGTGACTTGATATTTGGCTGCGCGACTCTGTTCACCAAACATCTCCTGCAGGTGAGCCAACATTTGGCGAGCAGTCCCGATATCTTCATGTTGGCGCTGGAGCTCATCAGACATCGAGCCCAACATGTAATATCTGGCCTTATTATCTTCGTCTAATCCATTTTTCCAGAGACGCTCTCTGTTCAATGGATGGACGGGCTGGTAAGGTGGGAGGGTCCTGGTCCAAAACATGGGTTAACTTCTCGGAACCCAAAATAATTTTGTAGTTCCTGAGCCAATCTTTATAATTGGGTCCAGTCAGTCTATGTGTGTCTAGGATACGTGCCAATGGGTTGGACGCAGACATTTTTCCTGTAGAGAGTCAAAGATTCTAGTTAGATACTGTAATTTTGACTTGACCAATTTATTTAGGAATTTTATTTTTAAACAAATTAGCTCCCACTATTTTCTCGGATCCCTACACTCCCTCTGTAGAGATGCAAAAATCTCCATGATTAATGATTTCTAGTGGGTGGTGCGGTCTCACCAACTGACTCATCACCTCACCTAACAGTTATTGGTGATGGGTTAGCCAATGAGTGAACAACTCTTGTTCAATGATTCTCTAATCATGGTGCACCCAAACTTGGTCTCTAATTCATGAATCTCACCGTATCCAGAATATTGATCCACTCCTTAGTTAAGTCAGACCCACCATTTGCATAGACTGGGTTCCTAATTGAGTCTCTCACCGTATCCGAAATATTGAGCCCAACTCATCCTCCAGCCCATAGCATCCAATGCCTAATAGACATGGTTGCATCTTTTCCCGGTGCAACTGAGCCACTGTATCCAGCCGAGAACAATCAACCCCGGGAAGGGCCCGCACATCTACAATGGTGGAAGACCTCAGACTTAATCTTTTCTTAGGGAGAATTGATTCAGGTCTCATTAAACTAGACTTGGCTTAGTCATAACAATTATGACTAACCTAGTGGCATGGGTTAGCTCGGATTATTGACCACCTCAGATCAGAACTGTGTCAACAGATATGGCCAGGTAAGTGAGATCCGGTGGAAGGAATATGCCATTAACTCGTACAAGAACGCATTCAGGTCGAGTAGCTTCCAATTAAAAACCAGTCGGTCGTATGTGCCAAACTTACCTTAGACACCAAATTGTTGAGTCCAGAACCAATTGGGTTAGCCTACAATCCAGACTCTAACCTCTGAGCCTAATTAGGTCTTGCTTGATCGTGACTCGATCTTGACCCAGACTTAATCCTATTAGGCTGGTCAATTTAAGCATTGTTGATCCCATCTAACCAACTCTTGATTCGGTTTGATCAACCGCTTAGACCTAATTGAGCTACCCAAGCCCGAACCCAGTATTATGAATATGTCTTAGATCTGAAATTCTCAATTTTAGACCTAATTAATATTTCCATAAACTTAATTCTTAATTAAGTAGGGTTCATAAACAAAATATGCACAATAAATCCTAGGGTTTCAGGATCTAGGGTTTTGCAGAAAGTAAGTTTTGGGTTTCTGATTAAGGACGAACACGCAGCACCCCTACACATCATAAGAACACCCCATCGAATGGGAAGAGAGGGCCTTTAAACCCTTCTTCGTTCTTATGACCGGACGGCCAAGAGGAACGCCTTAATCAGGAACATTCAATACTACAAAACAGTTTTAGATCTATATCATATATCTCATATATAAATTAGATCTAATCATGGCATATTTTGCATACATCTCATGTATCAAATCATGCATGTTTTCAGATCTAAATTATCTCATAATAATCTAAAAAATTAGATTTAAATTGATCTAATCAAAATAAATTCTAATCTAGATAATTATGTAGAACTATTCTACAACTAGTCTAGACATGCATCAATCATATCTCATATGATATTTAAAATTAAATAATTTTTATTTACTATTTTTTAGATGTTATTATAACACTTATAATATCAAAAAATAGTAAATAAAAGATCTAAAATATGATTTAATCAGATTAAATCAAAAACATGCAAGACTATTCTATAGAACTATTCTATTCTAGAACTAGTCATGCATATCTTCTAATCTTAGATCCAAATTATTTAATTTTAATTTTTTTCTGATTTCAGATCTGATCACATCTCATGTGACATCTAAAATCACTTATTTTCTAATTAAAATAAATTTAAAATCAGATCTAAATAATTTTAGAACCATGGCTCTGATACCAGTTGAAGGGAAAATCCTGATTTTCCGGTCCAGGTTCGTTCAGATCTGATCAGATCAAGAGATATATTTCAAAAATTTTCTCTTTGATCTATATCAGATCTAAATATTTTAGATCTGATTCTTATTATTTTAATAAATAAAATAAAATAAGATAAATTAAATCAAATTTAATTTACCTGATTTGGGTAATCCTATTACCCTGTTGATGATCCTGTATGCAGCGGAAGGTTCTGGATCTAGCCACGCAAGCGCCTGGCCTCTACCGGTATCCACTCAGGCTGGATCTGGAGATCCTCTTCTTCTCTATCACATCTCCAAAAATTAGATCTGGATCTGATCTGGAGGATCTTCAAAACTCCTTTTGAAGATCAGCAGTCGTCCTTTGCAGCAGTGCAGCCTTCTTGCTTTTGATCGCCTTTCTTTGATCTGGATCGCACCAACCAAGCTCCAAAACTATTTTGGACGTGGAGAGGAGAGGGAGAAGAAGCTTTGGCATGGAGGAGGAGAGGAGAGGCAGGCCTTTGGGCGTATGGAAACTCTTTTTCCTCTTTGAGTTGGGTACAGGGTCTTATTTATAGACTAACTGTGATCCAACTCCTCTTCTTCCCAACCAATCACAACCCTTTGTGAAATCAGATCTAAATCTGATTGGTGGGAATAGAGTCCCCTGGATTCCTCCTTAGAGGGTGCCTAAGACCAGTCAAAGTTGGTT
>QRFJ01003159.1:8096-56220 GCA_006176705.1 Cocos nucifera | reverse complement strand
GGACTCAATAGCCCATTTTTCTCCAATTTGTTGATCCTATCTTCTGCTATATGACCTAATCTCAGGTGCCATAGATATCTGTCGTTTGGACTATCCCTAGGTCGTTTGGCATTCACGTTTTGCTCGATAGTTAGAATAGGTACATCAATATGTAGCTGATAAAGACCATTAATAAGGAAACCATTTGCAATTTTATTTCTTTCATAAAGAATGTTACAATGGTCCTTAAAGAAGGTGATCACATAACCTTCTTGTGCTAAGCATGAAACAGAAATCAAATTCCTGCTAGCTGCAGGCACATAATAACAGTCTTTTCAAAACTAAAGTCTAAACCAGATGGTAATCGAAGAGGGTATGTTCCCACGGCTACTGCAGCAACTCTTGCTCCATTACCGATGCGTAGGATCATGTCTCCATCCCTCAGCCTCCTGCTATCCTCAAGACCCTGCATAGAAGTGCACAGATGAGCACTAGAACCAGAGTCAAGCACCCAACTGGATGCAGAAGAAACCGTAAGGTTAGACTCAATAACGAGCATACCTCCAGAAGGACCTTCCTTCTTGTTCTTCAGGGTGGCCAGGTAAGTAGGGCAGTTCCGCTTCCAATGGCCGTCGCTGTTGCAATGGAAACACTTTCCTTTGCCATCGGCCTTTTCTTCGGTTCTGCCTTCTTCTTCTTTGATCCTTCCACCTTTTGCTTTTTCACAGACTTCTTTTTCTTTCCATAAGACTTTCTTTTGGAAGAAGTCCGTTCCATAGCAAGAACTGAGCCTTTAGAACCTTTCATAGAAAGCTCAGCGGTAACCAGCATATTCATTAACTCGGCCAAGGAATTTTGAAGTTTATGCATGTGGTAATTCATGATGAATTGCCCATATGCATCAGTCAAGGATTGCAGAATAATATCGTTCTGCAGTCCAAGTCCAACTTCACACCGAGCTTCTCAAGCTCTTCCATGTCCTTGATCATTGTCAGACAGTGATCTTGGACTGACTGCCCATCACGCATCTTAGCCTTAAAAAGTCATTTTCGTGACTTGATATTTGGCTGCGCGACTCTGTTCACCAAACATCTCCTGCAGGTGAGCCAACATTTGGCGAGCAGTCCCGATATCTTCATGTTGGCGCTGGAGCTCATCAGACATCGAGCCCAACATGTAATATCTGGCCTTATTATCTTCGTCAATCCATTTTTCCAGAGACGCTCTCTGTTCAGTGGATGGACGGCTGGTAAGGTGGGAGGGTCCTGGTCCAAAACATGGGTTAACTTCTCTGAACCCAAAACAATTTTGTAGTTCCTGAGCCAATCTTTATAATTGGGTCCAGTCAGTCTATGTGTGTCCAGGATACGTGCCAATGGGTTGGACGCAGACATTTTTCCTGTAGAGAGTCAAAGATTCTAGTTAGATACTGTAATTTTGACTTGACCAATTTATTTAGGGATTTTATTTTTAAACAAATTAGCTCCCACTATTTTCTCGGATCCCTACACTCCCTCTGTAGAGATGCGAAAATCTCCACGATTAATGATTTCTAGTGGGTGGTGCGGTCTCACCAACTGACTCATCACCTCACCTAACAGTTATTGGTGATGGGTTAGCCAATGAGTGAACAACTCTTGTTCAATGATTCTCTAATCATGGTGCACCCAAACTTGGTCTCTAATTCATGAATCTCACCGTATCCGGAATATTGATCCACTCCTTAGTTAAGTCAGACCCACCATTTGCATAGACTGGGTTCCTAATTGAGTCTCTCACCGTATCCGAAATATTGAGCCCAACTCATCCTCCAGCCCATAGCATCCAATGCCTAATAGACATGGTTGCATCTTCCCGGTGCAACTGAGCCACTGTATCCAGCCGAGAACAATCAACCCCGGGAAGGGCCCGCACATCTACAATGGTGGAAGACCTCAGACTTAATCTTTTCTTAGGGAGAATTGATTCAGGTCTCATTAAACTAGACTTGGCTTAGTCATAACAATTATGACTAACCTAGTGGCATGGGTTAGCTCGGATTATTGACACCTCAGATCAGAACTGTGTCAACAGATATGGCCAGGTAAGTGAGACCGGTGGAAGGAATATGCCATTAACTCGTACAAGAACGCATTCAGGTCGAGTAGCTTCCAATTAAAAACCAGTCGGTCGTATGTGCCAAACTTACCTTAGACACCAAATTGTTGAGTCAGAACCAATTGGGTTAGCCTACAATCCAGACTCTAACCTCTGAGCCTAATTAGGTCTTGCTTGATCGTGACTCGATCTTGACCCAGACTTAATCCTATTAGGCTGGTCAATTTAAGCATTGTTGATCCCATCTAACCAACTCTTGATTCGGTTTGATCAACCGCTTAGACCTAATTGAGCTACCCAAGCCCGAACCCAGTATTATGAATATGTCTTAGATCTGAAATTCTCAATTTTAGACCTAATTAATATTCCATAAACTTAATTCTTAATTAAGTAGGGTTCATAAACAAAATATGCACAATAAATCCTAGGGTTTCAGGATCTAGGGTTTTGCAGAAAGTAAGTTTTGGGTTTCTGATTAAGGACGAACACGCAGCACCCCTACACATCATAAGAACACCCCATCGAATGGGAAGAGAGGGCCTTTAAACCCTTCTTCGTTCTTATGACCGGACGGCCAAGAGGAACGCCTTAATCAGGAACATTCAATACTACAAAACAGTTTTAGATCTATATCATATATCTCATATATAAATTAGATCTAATCATGGCATATTTTGCATACATCTCATGTATCAAATCATGCATGTTTTCAGATCTAAATTATCTCATAATAATCTAAAAAATTAGATTTAAATTGATCTAATCAAAATAAATTCTAATCTAGACAATTATGTAGAACTATTCTACAACTAGTCTAGACATGCATCAATCATATCTCATATGATATTTAAAATTAAATAATTTTTATTTGCTATTTTTTAGATGTTATTATAACACTTATAATATCAAAAAATAGTAAATAAAAAGATCTAAAATATGATTTAATCAGATTAAATCAAAAACATGCAAGACTATTCTATAGAACTATTCTATTCTAGAACTAGTCATGCATATCTTCTAATCTTAGATCCAAATCATTTAATTTTAATTTTTTTCTGATTTCAGATCTGATCACATCTCATGTGACATCTGAAATCACTTATTTTTTAATTAAAATAAATTTAAAATCAGATCTAAATAATTTAGAACCATGGCTCTGATACCAGTTGAAGGGAAATCCTGATTTCCCGGTCCAGGTTCGTTCAGATCTGATCAGATCAAGAGATATATTTCAAAAAAAAAATTTTTTTTGATCTGATAATCAGATCTTGAGATATTTTAGATCTGATTCTTATTATTTTAATAAATAAAATAAAATAAGATAAATTAAATCAAATTTAATTTACCTGATTTGGGTAATCCTATTACCCTGTTGATGATCCTGATTGCAGCGGAAGGTTCTGGATCTAGCCACGCAAGCGCCTGGCCTCTACCGGTATCCACTCAGGTTGGATCTGGAGATCCTCTTCTTCTCTATCACACCTCCAAAAATTAGATCTGGATCTGATCTGGAGGATCTTCAAAACTCCTTTTGAAGATCAGCAGTCGTCCTTTGCAGCAGCGCAGCCTTCTTGCTTTTGATCGCCTTTCTTTGATCTGAATCGCACCAACCAAGTCCAAAACTCCTTTTGGACGTGGAGAGGAGAGGGAGAAGAGTTTGGCATGGAGAAGGAGGGAGAGAGCAGCCTTTGGGCGTATGGAAACTCTTTTCCTCTTTGAGTTGGGCGCAGGGTCTTATTTATAGACTAAGCTGTGATCCAACTCCTCTTCTTCCCAACCAATCACAACCCTTTGTGAAATCAGATCTAAATCTGATTGGTGGGAATAGAGTCCCCTGGATTCCTCCTTAGAGGGTGCCTAAGACCAGTCAAAGTTGGTTCTTAGAAGAACTCTAATTGGAATCCAAAAAGGGAGATGGAGTCCTTGTCCAACAAGGACTCCTAGGCGCCTCCAACTTGGGCACACGCCTAGGGTGGCGTGCGCCCTTCTCCTTGCCAGGTTCTGGCAGGGGGACAGGCCCCCACCAGCTCTCCAATAGGTGCATGACATGTGGTCAAAAGTCAAAGTGTCAATGGTCAACGTTTGACCAGTCAAAGGTAGACTTTTGACCAAAGTCAAAGAACAAGAAATGGCAGGTGACCAAAAATGGCAGGTAATGTCTTACAAAATAAGACAACCTTTTCTGACTTGGACAACCTCCAGTCAGACCATATGAAGGCCTCTGATTGAGCACAAACTCCTTTGGCTCAGTCAGGACAACTTATTTATGATAGTAAAAGAAGAACGTTAGGTTCAATCGAGTGCTAGCACGATTTCCTTGAACCTAATTGAATCTCATTCAGATCAATTGAACTAGATCAGTTCAATTGATGATCACCAGATTCAAACCCTTGTTTGTGTGACCCAGTTAGGTTCAGTTCTGTATGGTAATGGGATATGTCATGATCTCTATCATCGACATCATCGAAACTCCTTTCGATGGATCAGAACTCTTCTGATTCGAACAGCTAGAATGATCGATCATCTAAATCATTCTAATTGCTCCCAAAATCCACCAGTGACACCTAGCAGTATATGGTGGCAACCCATCAGAGCTGAATGCGAACCTCTTGGTGCAGCTACCTGTGTGATTAAGTTCTTCTATCTTGAGCCCCGATCAGATTAGGGTTAAGGTGAACTCGTCAAACCCTAGTCTCTGTCATATGATGTAATCATTCGATTCGAGTCCAATGTGAAAATCTAAATAGAAACTCTTTCTATTATTTCACTCTACCATGGCCATGGATTTCTGGACTTGATTCTCATGATCATCATAGGGCTGCTCCTCTACCACCGAGGTAGATAGATTCCATCTTGATGCAATCCAGTTCCTACAATGAACATGCTATAGCCAACATACACCTCAGGGTTCCATATGGCTAGGAGATCGAGTAATGGTGTAGTCAAACTATAACACCCTCAAGGTGAACTGCCGATGCACCTCAGGTCAAAGAACCAGACACACTACTGCAGCATCGAGTCAGTCATTGACGAGAAGGTAGACTTCCCTAATGACTACTCGAGGTGGTCACGCTCAGTGCCCTCGTTCTCTAACGAGTATCTGTACTCTCGCTCTGGTGTCTCCACACCATAGACTCAAGACTCATCTACTAAAGAGAAGCGATTGTACACCAACCTTCCGGATCAATCACCATCCTTGTAACGATCCTATGGTCGGGAGCAATTTATAAGTTAATAATGATTATTCATGTCTTAAATTTTCAACTCTTCAAAATATGAATTATCATTACCATTAACTCAAAGGATGTATCACAGACACTAAATATACATATGTGATAGAAAATAACCCATTTTATTCATATTAGTCAAAATTATAATTTTGCCCCTTGAAGTGTATTACAAGTGTCGGCCAATTCTGGCTTCTAGGGCACATATATCTAATAATTTGGAGTTAGTTTTGAAGGAGAGCCAGTTGCCAGATTATCTCACTCCGATACCATCAATCACCACATAGTGCATCGCATGGGTTTTTCAAAGATTAATAGTGGTTGGTCCAAAGGTGCTGAGGATGTAGAAAGAGCTGAGGAGGGACCATCTTCACTTCCTCATGATCATAGAGGATCTCCTGACTTTCAGTTTGCATCTGATCATGAGACTGGTCTCTCAGAGTCAGTACGGAGAGATGCAGATGTGGCACCATCGAGGAGCAGAGACATAGATGTTAGATTCTCTGATGACCAGATCAAAAGGATCACCGACCAATTGATTCAGCCGATTGCCGATATCCTATCTCAAAGGATTGCATGTCTTTTATCTCAACAGATGGCCAGTACCACTCAGGGGAAGAGTACTCACTTCGTCCCATCTTTTGATCAATCTGTGATTTCACATATATCTACTATCTTCCAGTTGCTTACTGCTCAGTCTGCACGGCTTGAGAACCTCAAGGAATGTGTTTTGAGATTGACAAGCAGAGTTTTAGATTTGCAGAGGTAAGTTTTGAATCTAGCTCATCCTCAGATGAGAGAGGACATTATAGAGATATCAGATCTTACTGCTGAGGCAACTAGACTTCGAGGTATTTTCGAGGGTGGTTTTGACTTCCTGAGAAGAGAGTTCAGGGACTTCAGTGATACTCTATCTACATAGATTAGTGCCATTACTCAGTCCATGTCGAGAGCACTGGATCATTTAGACACTATCAGGATTGCTCTTCTTGCTCAACCCACTTCCTCTCAGCCTCCTGAGTCATCTCGTCCAGCTGCTCAAGCCCGCACCTACATCCATGGTTGAGGCAGACGTGGTCGAGGACGTGCTCCTAAATTTGACCCTAACACATCCGATCACATCTCTGATTCCTCATCTGATTCAAATGCTTTCAGCCATGATCTCTACTAGATCTAGTCTAGTCATCTTGGTATTTGGTTATGATCTAGTATCTCTTAGTTATTTCTTTGAGTTGTTGATTAAGTCATAGTTGGTTATATATATATATGGATCAAACTTATGGCATTGGTACTATTGGCTATTTGGGTCATGGATAGTTGTATCCATGAATTTTGTATATTTTGATGGCCTAATTCTCATGAATACTTTTGATACCTTTATATTTTGTATGTTTAGCACTTATATATTTTGATGACTTGATATTATGATAATCATTTGGATGTAAATATATGATGATGTCATTTGAATGATATGAAATGAAACTTTTGTGAATTGGCTAAATTTCATTATGATCATTATGTTGTAAATTGAAAGTTTTGTTATAAACTCTTGTTCTAACAGAAAAATATTTGGAATAACTTAAGGGAGAAGCTTTTTTTATTTTTGAATTTTAAAATCCTTAAAGATCTTACTTGATGATGTCAAAAAGAGAGAGTAGAGTAAATAAAATTGGGCTATAAGCAAAATTGAAGTAAAATTGATAAAAAAAAAAATAAAATAGAAGTAAAATTGATAAAAGAAATAAGTAAGTCAAACACTTTTGTAAATCATTTAAATGCCTGACTACAAGTAATCATCAAAATACTCTTAATGCCATATTGGTTAAATAATTAAATATATATCCTAGTATGTGATGTAGCATGTTCCTTCAAAATTTTTAAAACCCTCAATCAATGCTTCTACATGCTTTATTTTTGCTTATGCTCAAATATTTTGTCATCATCAAAAAGAGAGAGATTGTTGCTCCAAGAATTGATTTTAATGATTACAAAGCATTTGAGAGGATTACTAATGAATTTGACTTAGAAAAAGACTTTTTATATTTCAAGGGCAAAATCATAATTTTATTAAATTTTGATCTGAGAGTCTCAAGAGCAAATATAAAAGATTTTTAATCCTTTGGAGGCAGTCCTAAATTTTTGAATGCTTATTTTGGAAGAAAATCAAGTTTGAAGTGAAATGATTGACCCTAGATCGTCCTCTATTGAAAATGGTTGTTTGGCATGCTGTCTCGATACCAGAGATCGACCCTAGGATCGACCTCTATTATTTCGAAGGCTAAAAATATAGAACAATTATTTTTTAAATTCTATCTTAGAGGTCGACCTTGAGGTCGACCTCTGTATCATGAGTCAACCCCTACAATGAAAATTTTTCTGCAACAATTATTTTTTTCTTATTTTGGCAGGTTTTATTAATGTCTCCAATGGCTACAAATCTTGCCTAGGATTCTCTCCTCCATCTATTGAAGATTTAAAAAGCTTTAAATAAAAAAAATATAAGAGATTGGTGTAATTCAATTTCAGTCCTAAGCAAAAGTATTCATTAAGAAAAGAAGCTTTCATCTTTAAGCTCACCAACCTCTCAAGAGCTCATTCAAGTCTCCAACAACCTTGAGAAAAATCAGAGAAGCTTCCTCCACTATTGTGAAAAGCATTCTTAAGATTTTATTTGCTCATAAAGAAAGCTAAACTTATATTTAATTGTCATTAAATCTTTTTTCTGCTTTACTATTTTGATTCAAGTTTTGGAGGATTCCAAAACTTGGGAAGGTTGATCCTAACCTTGAATAGGATTGTATTGGATTGGCTTGTACCCAAAAATAAGTGCTCTAACTTGGATAGCTAGGGTTGGAGGTTTTCAATGGTGTATTCAGTTTGAATATGGTTAGTGAATTTTAATTTTTAAGTAGGAGCTTAGGGGAGTGGATGTAGTTGCAAGAAAAGCACCGAACTACTATAAATCTTACTTGTTTGTGGTGTGCTTACTATCTTTTTTTCTTAGTTTATTAAATTCTTACTCTCTAATCTTTTATATTTTTCTCTAATCTAAATTACTTTACACACACATCTTGCATATCATCATTCAATCTTGATATCTTTAAATTAGCTTTAAAATTTTAAAAACCTAATTCACCCCCCCTCCCTCTTGGGTTGCATAGCTAGGCAACAAACTCTAATTTAAGGTATAATTTAACTTATGAATATATTTTAATTTATGAATATAAAATAATAAATAATTTATTAATAATATTAAATTTAATAATTTAAAATATAACATTAAGTTATGAATATACTTTAATTTATGAATATAATAATAAATAATTTATGAATAATATAATAATTTAATATTATATTCATTAAGTATCAAAAATCATATTAACATGCTAGCAATCCAAGTCATATAATATATATATATGCTTAGAGAGGTAAATTAATAAAAAATTCAAAGAATATAAATCAATCAATTAATTAATTAATTAATCAATAAAAATAGTGGGGCCAAAGGGTACCGATGGAGGCGGTCAATGGCAAGGCAGGGTGTAGGGCCAAAGGGGGCCGACGGTGGGGTAGAGGGTGGGGCGTGGCTAAAGGGGGCGATGGGCTAGGGTGTAGGACCGAGGCTGAGGGAGGTGGTGAAGGAACCAGATCTAGGATTTCAGGACTAAATCTTAAAACTTTTTCAAGATCAGGCAGTGAAAGACTAAAATTAATAAAAGTTAATTTTAAATTCTAGAAAATATCCTAGATCTAAGATCTATTATATGATCATGGCATGTTATTAAATCAAAAATTAAAATCTAAAGAAGAAACTAAAATATATTGATCACATCAACATGTATATACACTACATCTAATGCAGGCATGAAAATAATAAACCAGATCTATTACTTGTGCAAGTTAGATATTCTAACTTACTGATTTGGATTTGAGGATGATGTTGCGAGCCATACATGCATCCAGCCTCTAGGAGCCATCCATATGAGCCTATGAACCACAATTAGAAGTTCGATGTAGGAAATCAGCATAGTATGCTAGTACTATATTGATCCTTCTTTGATGATCGATCTAAAATCACCATCTTCAAATCTTGGACTCTTCAATTTTTTAAAGAAAGGGGAAGAGATTTTGAACCTGGGACACCACTCAAAAATCTCTAAAGGAGGAAGAGATCAAAGGAAAAAATCCTAGAAGAAGAACCCTTCTTCTTCTTCTTCTTTATTCTCTCACCTAGACACCAAGATTGGTATCTATGAAATCCTCATGCCCTAATACTCTTTCTCCCTAATTTTCACACACCTTAAAGGTCTCTCAATGTTCTGGAATATATCCAAAAATCAGCCCAAAATTCATCCTATATAGAGAGATATAGAGGAGTCCTTGTCTAGGTCAAATACCTAGACAAGGAATGTCCAAATTGGGAAAGACAAGGGGCGCCCAACTCTTGGGTGCCCCCTCCTTCTTTTCTACTATGGACTATCAGGTTTTGTCATACAAAAATCCCTTTAAAAGCCATGAAAATCTCAAAAAAAATCTGGGTGGAATCAATGCACTATAGGAAGAGTTTTGGTTTCCTAAAATTCTTTCTCATAGAATTTGAAATCAAAACCAATTCCTACTTTGACTTGGTCCACACTTAATTTATCATGTAAGAAAGAAAGAGGAGGACTTTAGGACATGGTGGGCTTCTCTTGGGCATGGAGAATTCATGCAAAATCAAAGGGGGCATGAAGGTTGGGCATTGCGACTTAAGGTGGTGCAAGGAGGAAAGTTCCTAGTCTTACTAGGATTCTTATTTTGACTTGGTCCAACATGGTTTCTTAAACCAAATCAAACCAAAATTAATTTAACCTAATTAAATTAGGTTCTAAACTAATTAAAAACTTAATTAAATTAGATTAAATTAGATTTAATTTTGATTTAATTTTTTAATCAAATTAGAAAATTAGGTTGACCCAAGTCCTAATTGAACTAGGACTAGTTCTTCCTTGCACTTGGCTTATCCAATAAATCAATTGAACTTGATCCAATCAAGCCCAAACCAAATTTAATTAAATCATATTTAATTAAACTTAATCTTAGCCCTTTGGCTTAATCAAATTAAGTTAATTAGTAATCTAATTGTTAATCGATCCTTCTGCAATACTTGCACTAAGTTAAACATCAATGGTATTGATCGTTTAATTCTAGAACGATTCTTAATCGTTGATCAACCATCCGATCAGATTGTGTACTCTAATGTATATGACCTCATAGGTCCAAATCTAAGCTGATAGCATAAAAATAAATTTTTATACTAATTAAAGTGACCATCTAGCAATGATATCCGACAGCCAGATAGGTCGAATGTGTAGAACAACATCCTTAGAACCCATGCTGATATAGTTTTCATATAATTCATCCCCTTGACCAAAATACTTGTAGGACACCTCAGAGTTGAATTATCAACTCAGATAAGATTGTCCATATTATATTTTAAAATATCAAATCCATCTGATGGATTATTCTGACCAAGATTTTGCTATATTGAAATATAGTGATACATTTTTCTCCAACTCTTGGAGTGGTCAATTCTATCTTGATCACACTCTGACTTCACAAGTACTTAATTGTGCCCAAAAATCTTTCATTATTGAATTAGAAATTTAGTTAATCTAGTACCAAAGCACGGTGAGTTGCTTGTAAGTCACTAAGGTGATCTCAGGTCTAAGAGACACTTATACCTATATCCCATCAGAGACATTCTCAATAGCAGAATGCTCTGGAGTTGGTCATGTTCAATGATGATGTACCCCAATATCTCATCTATTTGCCATACCAGTATCTCCATACTTCTTGGTTAAGAGGACAACCAACCTATATGGTATACAGCAATCTATGCTCGATAGATGCTGTCATCCTTATTAACAACTTATCATTTGGTTGTGAATAGTTTTAAGGACTAATCGATAAATTTTCTTTTTATCAAAGCTAAATAGTCCTAAGAACTTCATCACAATAATGAAGTTCGTTAGAAGATGAATACTTTAAGATGAAAAAAATATCAAAAATATATTTTATTTATTAATGAATCAATTATAGATATAATGTAGCTCAACTATCAACAGACCAATGATTGACTTTGGGACACATTTTTCAACAACTTTCACTTATCCTAAAATCACTCGGCATAATATCTAATATCCATCTTCAACTTGTGGTTGACAAACTCCTTTATCGCCAAGGCTTTAGTGAAGGGATCAGCCAGGTTCTTCTTTTCATCGATCTTTTAAAGATCGACGTCACCTCGATCCACGATCTTTCAGACCAAGTGGAAGCGGTGCAAGATGTGCTTTGTCCATTGGTGTGCCTTTGATTCCTTCGCCTGAGCTGTGGCACCAGTGCTATTGCAGTAGAGTAGGACCGGACTATCTAGAAAGGATGCTACTCCAAGCTCGGTGATAAACTTTCTCAACCACATAGCTTTCTTCATGGCATTTGATGCTATAATATACTCTGCTTCGCAAATAGAGTCTGTCATAGTATGCTGCTTGGAACTCTTCAAGCAGATAGCTCCATCATTTAGACTAAAGATATATCCTGACACACTCTACCATCATCATGGTTAAATTGAAAGCTGGAGACTATAAACTCTACAAGTTTCAAATTTGACTCGTCATAAACCAACCATTGGTTCTTAGTATTTTTCAAATACTTAAGGATGGTTTTAACCACTTTACAGTGATTTTCTCCAGGGTCAGACTGGTATCTACTCACTATTCCTAGTGAGTATGCCATGTCTGATTTCGTACATGTCATGGCATACATAATAGATCCCACTGTCGAAGCATATGGGACTCTACTCATATGCTCTCTCTCTTAAAGAGTTGTCGGACAATCCTTCTTAGAGAGAGAAATTTCATGGCCTATCGGGAGATAGCTCCTTTTGAAATTTTCCATGCTGAACCTCTTCAGCACAGTATCTATGTACATGGACTGGGATAACCTAAGCATCCTTTTAGATCCATCCCTATATATCTTCATCACTAGGATGTAGGATGCTTCATCCAAGTCCTTTATGGAGAATTGTGATAACAACCAAACTTTTATTTCCTACAGTACAGGGACATTATCTTCGATTAAAAGAATATCATCTACGTATAAGACAAGGAATACCATTGCTGGACCAGTTGCCCATTTATAAATGCAGGGCTCTTCTCCATTCTTAATGAAGCCATATATTTTGATCATCTTATCAAAATGCATGTTCCAACTCCGAGATGCCTGCTTCAATCCATAAATGGATCTTTGAAGCTTGCACATCTTGGACTCATCTATGGATGTGAATCTCTTAGGTTGTATCATATACACCTCTTCAATCAGCTCTCTATTTAGAAAAGCTGTCTTCATATCCATCTACCAGATCTCATAGTCCAAATGGGCAACTATCGCAAGCATTATCCTAATGAATTTGAGCATTGCCATAGGAAAAAACGTCTCATCATAGTCAATACCATAATGTTGACGATACCCCTTAGCAATCAGATAGGCTTTATAGATCTCCAACTTTCTGTCTGTGCTTCTTTTTCTTTTGAAGATCCATTTATACCCAATGGGTTTAACCCTTTCAAATGGGTCAACCAATGTCCACACATCATTGACCTTCATGGACTTCATTTCAAATTTCGTGGCCTTAAGCCATTTCTCAGAATCGAATCTCTGCAAAGCATCCATATAAGTGATCGGATCCTCATCGTTCTCATCAAGTTCGATAGGATCACCTTCTTGGATCAAGAAATCATAGTATCTATCCGGATGATGCGATACTCTACCAGATTGCCTTAATGGTGCAGGTACACTAGACTCTAAATCTGATCTAATCAAATCCAACTCAAGTTCAGCTACAGGTATTAATTTTTCTACCTGCTGAACTTCATCAAGTTCAATCTTAGAGGCAATAGCTCCTTCACCAAGAAACTTCTTTTCCAAAAAGGTTGCCTTAAGACTGACGAACACCTTTTCTTCATCATCATGGTAGAAATAGTATCCTTTGGTCTCTTTTGGGTGTCCTATAAATGTGCACTTGTCAAACCAAGGTCCAAGCATATCTGTAACTAATCATTTGACATAAACCAGACACCCCAAAATCCTAAAATGTGAAAGTGCTGGCTTACATCCTATCCATATCTCATATGGAGTCTTAACTATAGACTTACTTGGAATCCTATTTAACAGATAACAAGCCGATTCAAGTGCATATCCCCAGAAGGATATCAGCAAGCTGGCAAAACCCATAATAGATCAGACTACGTCTAATAGAGTCTGATTCCTCCTTTTAGACACACCATTATGTTATGGTGTTCCTGAAGGAGTCCATTGAGAGAGAATTCTATTCTCTCCTAGATATATGAGTTACCGAAAAGATATTCCCATCCTTGGTCAGATCGAAGAGTTTCGATACTCTTCATAGTTTATTTTTCTACTTTACTTCGGAATCGTTTGAATATTTCAAATGAATTCGACTTGTGTTTTATCAGATAGATATATCCATATCTGGATAGATCATTTATGAAAGTAATGAAGTAGAAATAACTACCTTTGGCACTTATGCTCATTGGTTCATATACATTAGTATGTACTAGATCTAAGAGTTCAGTGGCTCTTTTATCTTTTCTAGTAAAAGATGACTTGGTCATTTTACCAAGAAGACAGGACTCACAAGTTGGAAGTGATTCACTATCACTAACTTCGAGGATTCTCTCTTGAGTCAATCTATTTATCTTATTCTTGTTTATATGACCTAGTCTATAGTGTCATAAATAGATATCTAACATACTATCTAATCTAGGATGCTTGCTAGTTGAATAGACTATGTTAACAGGTTGTGATAGTATATACACACCATTATTCAAATATCCATAGAAAATAATAATATCATTCATAATGATATTATAAATTTATTTTTTTATTGATATTTCATAATCATTTTTTGCTAGAAGGCCTACAAAAATAACATTCAAAAAAAAAACTCAAACAAAAATGATAAGCACCAAGAACAACGGTATGAGACTCAAATACAAGTTTCAAAATTTTTAAAGCTAGAATTAGAATTGGTCTTCCATCTCCAACATTCAAGAACCTTTCATCTTACTCGAATCTCCTACTGACCTGCAATCTCTGCAAAAAATTGCAAACATGGTAAGGGCTACCGATATCCAATACCCAATCAGTAATATCATAAATAGAGAAATTATAAAAAGTTATCATATAAATATCTTATCCAGCAATCGCTTGCTTCTTTCTCTATCTATTCAAATCCAGAGAGGCAATATATTGAGGACAGTTCCTCTTTTAGTGCCCCCACTTCTTACAAAAGAAGCATTCAGCTACACTCTTATCGGGCTTGATCTTCCTGGTCTAGCCCTACACAGATGTCTTAGTCTGAACTTGCACCTTTTCAGCTGTCTTCTTCTTGTTCTTCTTTCCTGTCCTAAAGAAACGAGAACTAGAAGATGAACCTTCCACTATATTCACCGACTCCTTATGGAGTTGGTAATTCTTCTCAAAGTTCTGAAGCAACCCCGGTAACCCATGGTAGTCTACTTCAGGCTTTGTCATTCTAAAATGAGTAAGGAATGAAAGAAAAGACTTGGACAATAAATTCAATATTGCATCCTTCTCAAGCTATTTATGCAAGAAAAAGTCGAGCTTGCTCAATCGCTCTATCAACTCGATCATATACAATACATGATCAGTGATAGAGGTACCATCCTGCATGCTAGCATTGAAGATGGCATAACTAGTCTTGTGCCTCTCCACATCATCGGGTGTGCCAAAGAAATCCTCCAACACTTGAAGCATGTCCTTTGGCTGAGCCATCTCAAATCTATGACTGAACTCATCACTCATTGCAGCCAGCATAATGCAGCACACCATGGTCCGATCACTGAGCCACTTCTAGTAAGTGTCTTTGACTATTCTACATGCATTGGCAGTTGGCTCCTCAGGTGCAGAATCTGTTATTACATATAGGATCTGTTCATACTCTAGGATAATTTTCAACTTTCGATACTAGCTATTGAAGTTGGGTTTCACCAACTTATCATTGTCCAATAATGATTAGAGCAATAAAGAAGTGGCCATATTTGTATAAAGAAAAATCATAACCTAATTAGTAATTGATTTATTAAACTTAAAGATTGGACTTTAATCAAAAGATTCTTCCACTATTTTATTTAAATTGGTAGCCTCTACCTCAAATTCAAGAAATTATCCTAATTTCTTAGTGGGTACTAAAATCCACATAGATTGCACATGAGCCCAACTTTGGTTGGCCAACCCATGTATATCTAAGGATAGGTTCATAATCAATTATTTCTTTAAATAATTTTTAGTAATTAAATTTTGCCCCATTCCCTAATCAGTAGGCTTTGGCCTCCACTGAAAAGGTCCAATTAGGTCCAACCATTAATATGACCATACTTGGCTCATCAAACCAATGCATGATTAGGTCCAACTTTGGTTGGCCAACCTAACCACCATTTAGAAAGATGCAGTCAAGAAATCACATAATGAATGATAATTCCATTAGCCGATAAACATCAGGCCTTTGGGCCTCCAATGATTATCCAACTAATGGACCCATTATCACCCACTTTAATAGGAGGCTATAATCTAGTTATCATATAACTATCTCATTTTAGGAATCTAATAATTTTAGAAAATTTAATTTGAAGATGAGAAAAGGTCAAATGAATCAGCTTGTCATGATCCTCCCACTGACTTCACTAAGTCAGCTTAAGAGAGACCATTAATAGGCTGGTCTAGGAGCACCTAAATCAGTCAAACTGATTTATCTAGCTAACATGAATCAGCTCGAATAGTCAAGTGATCCAATCAAAATATAATTTCATTAAGAGGTCAGGTAAGTTCGATCAGTGGGAGGGTCTGCCAAAGCTTGCCTTAGACACCATCAGAAATGGCTAGGTAAGGGAACTACCAATTAAAGACCATCGATCTATTTATGTTTGATACCAACTGATTTAATTAGTTTTAATTAGATCAATCTAATAGTTCATGCTGAACCGCGTAGCCAAGAATCAAGTCCATCTTGGATCTCGTTAAAGACATGGACTTGACCAACTATAACTCTTATAATTGATCTAGAGAATTCTTAACCTAATCTAAGATAACAATTGATTAGATTTAGTCAATTCTCTAATTAAGTTTATTCTTTAATCTAACCCTAGGTCTAATCAATTAATGGATCTAATCTCCATGAATCCATTTAACCCAATGTGTTATGATTTGTATCTTAGGATCTTCAATTCACAAACCTAGATCCTAATCAAACAACTTCTTAATTCTTAATTAAGTTTTAAGCTGAGGGTTGGGGTTCGACTTTTTAAAAATAATTTTTATATTTATAAAATATTTTTATAATATGGTTCTATCAATCAAGTTGTATATTTGATTCATAATCAATATGCAAGTAAAATAAACATGAAACTACTATAGATCTAATCTAAACAGGTTCATGTAATTGAAATAATTTCAACTATAATCAATCATAAATTATCTTAGATCAAATCTAATATATTTATGATGATTAAAATTAGATTAAAATATTTTTAATTAGATCATAAAATTTTTAAGATCTAATTTAAAATTTTATGATCAATGTTTTAGATCAGCACGTATTAGGATAATCTTTTCACTGTAAGGGGTAAACCTTATAGTAGGACAACCTTATAGCAATCCGTGCAATCTAAAAATTTTATTTTTAGATCTAAAATCATTTTAAATCTATTAAATTATAAATAAAATTAGATTAAATCTAATAAATTTATGATTAAAAGCAGATCAATATGAACTAGGATAATCTTTCCACTGTAAGGGGTAAACCTTACAGCAGGACAACCTTATAGCAGTTCGTGTGATCAAAAATTTTAATTTTAGATTAATAATTAGATTATAAATTAAATCTAATTTAAAAAATAATCTAAACATACTTAAATAATTATGTAATAATAAAACCTGGCTCTGATACCAATTGAAGGAACCAGATTTAGGATTTCAGGGCTAAACTTTGAAAATTTTTCAAGATCAAGCAGTGAAAGACTAAAATTAATTAAAATTAATTTTAAATTTTAAAAAATATTCTAGATCTAAGATCTATTATATGATCATGATATGTTATTAAATTAAAAATTAAAATCTAAGGAAAAAACTAAAACATGTTGATCACATTAACATGTATATACACTACATCTAATGCAGGTATAAAAATAATAGATCAGATCTATTACCTGTGTAAGTTAGACATTCTAAATTACTAATTCAGACTTGAGGATGATGTTATAAGCTGCACATACATCCGACCTCTAGGAGTCATCCACACGAGCCCACGAACCACGATCAAAAGTCCGATGCAGGAAATCAGCATAGTATGCTAATACTATGCTGATCCTTCTTTGATGGTCGATTTAAAATCATCTTCTTTAAATCTTGGACTCTCTAATTTTTAGATGGAAGAAAAAGAAATTTTGAACTAGAGACACCTCTCAAAAATCTCTAAAGAAGGAGGAAAAGATCAAAGAAAAAGATCCTAGAAGAAGAACCCTTCATCTTCTTCTTTGTTCTCTCACCTAGATACCTAGATTGGTGTCTATGAAATCCCCATGCTCCAATACTCTTTTTCTCTAATTTTCACACATCCCAAAGATCTCTCAATAGTCTAGAATATCCAAAAATCAGCTCAAAATTTATCCTATATAGAGAGATATAGAGTAGTCCTTGTCTAGGCAAAATACCTAGACAAGGATTGTCCAAATTAGGCAAGACAAGGGGCGCCCAACTCTTGGGCACCCCCTCCTTCTTTGCTACTATGGACCATTAGATTTTTTTTATACAAAAACCTCTTTAAAAGCCATAAAAATTTTAGAAAAAATCTGGATGGAATCAGTGCACCAAAGGAAGAGTTTTGGTTTCCTAAAATTCTATTTCATAGAATTTAAAATCAAAACCAATTCCTACTTTGATTTGGTCCACACTTAATTTACCATGTAAGAAAGAAAGAGAAGGACTTTAGGACGTGGTGGGCTTATCTTGAGCATGAAAAATTCATGCAAAATCAAAGAGGGCATGAAGGGTGGACGTTCGGACTAAGGTGGCACGAGGAAAGTTTCTAATCTTACTAGGATTCTTATTTTGACTTAGTCCAACATGGTTTCTCAAATCAAATCAAATCAAAATTAATTTAATCTAATTAAATTAAATTTTAAACTAATTAAAAACTTAATTAAATTATATTAAATTTAATTTAATTTTAATTTAATTTTTTAATCAAATTAGAAAATTGGGTTAATCCAAGTCCTAGTTGAACTAGGACTAGTTCTTCCTTGCACTTGGCTTATCCAATAAACTAATTAGACTTGATCCAATCAAGTCTAAACTAAATTTAATTAAATTATATTTAATTAAACTTAATCTTAGTTTTTTGTCTTAATTAAATTAAGTAAATTAGCAATCTAATTGCTAATTGATCCTCCTACATGCACTAGGTTAAACATCAATCGTATTAATCGTTTAATCCTAGAACGATTCTTAATCATTGATCAACCATCCAATCAGATCATGAAATCTAATGTGTGTGATCTCATAGATCCAAATCTAAGTCGGTATCATAAGAATAAATTTTTATAATAATCAAAGTGACCATCTAGCAATGATATCTGATAGCCGGATAGGTCGAATCTATAAAACAACATCCTTAGAATCCATGCAGATATAGTTTTCATATAATTCATCCTCTTAACCAAAATGCTCGTAGGATATCTCAGAGTTCAACTATCAACTTTGATAAGATTGTCCACATTGTATTTCAAAATATCAAATCTATCTGATGGATTATCCTGATCAAGATTTTGCTATATTAAAATACAGTGATATATTTTTCTCCAACTCTTGGAGTGGTCAATTTTATCTTGATCACACTCTGATTTTACAAGCACTTGACTGTACCCAGAAGCCTTCTATTATTGAATTTAAAATTTAATTAGTCTAATACCAAAGCACAGTGAGTTGCTTGCAAGTCACTGAGATGATCTCAGATCTAAGGGACACTAATACCTATATCCCATCAGAGACATTCTCGATAGCAGAATACTCTGGAGTTAGTCACGTTCAATGATGATGTATCCCTACATCTCACATGTATGCCATATTAGTGTCTCTATACTTTTTGATTAAGAGAATAACCAACCTATATGGCATACAGCAATCTATGCTCGATAGACCTTATCATCCTTATTAACAGTCTATCATTTGATCATGAATAATTTTAAGGACTAATCAATAAATTTACTCTTTATTGAAGTAAAATAGTCTTAAGGACTTCATCACAATAATGAAGTTCGTTGGAAGATGAATACTTTATGATGAGAAACAATACCAAAATATATTTTATTTATTAATAAATTAATTATAGATACAATATAGCTCAACTGTCAATAGGTTGATGATTGGCTTTGGGATACATTTTCCAACAAACAGGGCCAAAGAAGACCATCGGTGGGGTAGCCTAGTGGCGAGGTTGGCCGACGGAGGGTCGAGATCTAGGAAGGCAGGGCCCATGGCAATGCTAGAGGGAAGGGGGCATCGGGGCTTAGGAAGGGGGTGGCGACGGAGGGAGGGAGCCGATGTGGGGCTAAGGGAGGGAGAGAGCCAAGGGAGCTAGAGCCAGAGGGAGCCGAAGCCGATGGCGCAGCTAAGGGAGGGGGCGGCGATGGGCGAGCCAACGTGGGGTGGTAGCTAAGGCTAAGGCAAGAAGAGAGAAAAAGAGATAGAGGAAGGTGAGTGGGGAGGTCACCAGTGATGGGGCAGGCCGATGGAGGGATGGGTCGACAGTGGAGAGGGTAGCTAGGGCTCGGGAAGAAAGGGAGAAAGAGAGAGAGAGTGAAGGTTGAAAGATGAAAAGATCGACGTGGAGTGAAAATTTATGCTAGACTTATGGCAGTAATTTTCGACATCGCTGCCATAGATCTTGTCAAAAACCATTGCTATAAATCCTATGGAAGTGGTTAACAACCACTATAATAGGCCTATAGCAGTGGTTTCTGCCAACTGCTACTATAAATGCAAATATAAAATTTTTACATTTTTTTTTGAATATGATATAATTTTAAAATTTAAAGTCCATCTTCATTATTCATTATCTAAGTAATTATCATTAGAGTATCATTACAAAAGACCACCTTGATCTGATAGCCTTAGCTATGTCGATCGATAAAATTTGATTTCGATGATCACGAATGATCACATAATGATCTGATAGATAAAGACTATTGATTGATCTAAAAACTTGTAATGATGATCTTGGTACCATTTGTATTATACTATAAAAATTTTACTTCAATCAGATGTCATTATCATGGCCAATTTAATATAGGATGATTTTGATCATTAAATGAGAAACGAGTGATCAAAGAATCAGACAGTATCCGATTATGAGATAATTTTTTAGATAAATAATCTTAGATATTATTTTAATTATTTTTATAGTGGTGATTATAAAGTTTAAACCGTGGGTCTAAGAACTATCCAACTATACGTCGCTCGATATCCATTCTTAAACTCCTTTATTAATTATGCTTATACTTTCGCAAAATTTATTTAACATGAATAGTTCATACAGAAATGATTTGGATTTTAAGATTATCACCATATAAAATGATTAAAATTATAGCCAAGATCATTTAACTAAAAAATTATCTCGTAATCGAACGTCATTTGGCCTTTTGATCACTTATTTCTCATTTAATAGTCAAAATTATCTCATACTAAATTGACCATAATAATGATATCTAATTAAAGTAAAACTTTAATATTATACTATAAATATCATCGAGATCATCATTGCAGATTTTTAGATCCACTAGTGATCTTCATCTATCAAATTATCGTACCATCATTCATGATCGTCGAAATCAAATTTTACTGATCGATGAAGCTAGGACTACCGGATTGAGGTGATCTTTTATGATGACACTCTAATGATAATTATTAAGATAATGAACGATGAAGATATATATTAAATTTTAAAATTATATAATATTTAAAAAAATATATAAAAAAGATATAGTAATGATTATAAGAAATTATTGCAATAGACTGTATCTATGATAGTGATTAAAAAAAATCAATGCCATAAGTCAAATATATAGCAGTGGTTATAGCTAATCGCTATTATAGATTCAGTTTATTACAGTGGTTATGGCTAACCACCACCATACCTATGGCAATAGTTATTGTAAAACACTACTATAGGTCGAGCTATTGTAGTAGGTTTATTTAACTACTGCTATAAATTGATCTATGGCAGTGGTTGACAATAACCCCTGCTATATGTCAGACCTATGGCAGCGATTATTCGTAACCGCTGTTGTAGAGTCTATTACAACAGTTTTCAAAACCATCGTAATAGTATGTACTGCCATAGCCCCATTCTATAGTAGTGGAAGTTAATCAAGGAAGGTCTTCCCCAATAAAGCTTAATCATGGGGGAGAGACCTGGAAGAGTAAAGGAAAGAGGTAAGTCAAGGGGATGGTCAAAGTCTTAGAAGAGCAAGAACAAGAAGGAAGCCAGGTGCTACAAGTGCAAGAAGATCGAGCACTTCAAACGTAATTGCCTATAGTGAAAGAACAAGAAGAGAGAGAAGAGTGGATCTGATGCACTGAGTATAGTGGTTGATAGTGAGGTGGAGGATAACCTCTTGGTTATATGAGATGGTCATAGAAGATACATAGATGTATGGATCCTGGATTCAATCTGTTTGCATCACTACACTCCAAATTGGTCTTAGTTTGTTTCATACAACAAGATTGATGAAGGGAGCATGACACTTGGAGATGATCACTCATGGAGAGTTGCTAGTATTAGGAGCATTCGAATGAGGATATTTGATGGGATGGTATGGACTCTCACGAATGTGAAGCATGTCCTAGATTTGAAAAAGAATCTTATGTCATTGGGTTACCTAGGGTGGAGCGATTGCAGCTTCAGTAGTGATATCAGGAGTGGAGTTCTTAATATCTCCAATGGTACTATGGTGGCGATGAGAGGCAGGAGGATGGAGAACAATCTCTATAGGTTGGAAGGATTTATGGAGATCGGAGAATCTAATGTAGCAGCAATATAGGATCAGCAGGAGCTCGTCGGTTGGGGCACTACCACTTAGGCCACATGGGTGATCGTGAGATGAAGGAGCTAAGCAAGCATGGTCTGATTCTAGATTTAGATGGAGGCATTATAAAGGTATATGAGCCATGCTAGATAGGTAAACAAAGGAGAGTACAGTTTGTTGATAGTTCAACCTACAGTGCTGCCCCATTGGAGCTGGTTCACATTGATGTGTGGGGACCGGCTCCATTTTCAGCCAAAAATGGAGCAAGATACTTCTTGACCTTCATCGATGATTTTTCGAGGAAAGCATAGGTCTACTTCATGAAGGAAAAATTAGAAGTCTTCATTAGGTTCAAGGTATGGAAAGCTGAGGTGGAGAAAGAGATAGGTCAGAGCTTGAAGTGTCTATGGTCAGATAATGGTGGAGAATATACCAGCAAAAAGTTTCAAGGATTTTGTGAGAAGTGTGGCATTAAAAGGCACTTCTTAGTGAAAGAAACTTCTCAGCAAAATAAGGTGGCCAAAATGATTAACAGAACCTTTTTGGAAAAGGCATAGTGCATAAGGCTGCATGCAGGGCTTCCTAAGGTGTTCTGAATTGATACAGTAGATGCAGCCTGTTATCTGATAAATTGGTCATCTTATACAAAATTAGATGGTGATACTTCAGAGGAAAAATAGTCTGAAAGAAAGATTGGGCTGAGCCATCTAAAGATATTTGGGTGCACGGCATTTGCGCACAGCAGTGCTGGTGAGCGAAGCAAGTTGGATGCCAAGTCATGGAAGATGGTGTTCTTGGGATATTTGCGAGAGGTTAAGAGATATCAGCTATAGAAACCCTTGGAGAAGAAGGTCATCATCAGTAAGGATGTCACTTTCGATGAAAATTTAGTTCTCCAAAGGTGAGATGGCATGAAGGAGCAGCAGAAGGTCTAGTAGGGTAGCATTGGACAGCTAACATCTTATTCTATTTTGCCACCTGCAGGTGCATTAGGAGGACTTGGTATTTAGGTGGAGCACTTTCCAAAGGTGACTCCACAAGTGGAGAGAGCTTAGATGGGTGAAAGAAGCCAGGAGGCCTAGCAGGAGCAAGCTAAACCTAAGACAGACATCGAGGTTACACTGCACAAGCCTAAAAGGAACATCAGGCAATTGGAATGATATGGCTTTGAGGATACACTATCATTGCCCTAGTGATAGCAAATAAGGACCCTTGCACTTACGAGGAGGCTATAGATACCCAAGATAGAGAGAGCTAGGTCCAAGAAATGTCCGAGGAGATGCGGTCTCTCCATAAGAATGAGACATGGCGATTGGTGTAGTTGCCATAAGGACAAAAACCCACTTTACAAGTGGGTTTACCAATGCAAGAAGGGGCCTTCGGAGCAGGGAGGTATTAGGTACAAGGAGAGGTTAGTGGCCAAAGGATCCTGATGGAAGGCATTGACTTTAGCAAAGTATTTTCTCCCATCATCAAGCATACTTCCGTCAGGGTGCTATTGAGCATTATAGCAGCTTAGGACCTAGAGCTGGAGTAGATGGATGTCAAGACGGCATTCCTCCATAGGCATTTGGAGGAGAGCATCTACATAAAGCAGCCATCAGGGTTTCAAGTGCCAAGAGAAAAAGGAAAGATTTATTTGCTACAAAAATCATTGTACGAGCTGAAGCAATCGCCAAGATAATGGTACAAGTGATTTGACTCTTATGTGGGGAGCATTGGACTTTTTAGGTATAAGTACGACTCTTATGTACATATTAAATCTTTGGAGGATGGATCTAGGATGTTTCTACTCTTGTATGTAGATGACATGCTTATAGCATGCAAGAGCAAAAAGGTTGTATAGGAACTGAAGGCAGCCTTGTCTTAAGAGTTTGAGATGAAGGATTTGGGACCTGCAAGGAAGATGTTAGGTATAAAATCTACAAAGAATCGAGCCAAGAGGGTGCTATTATTTTTAAGGGAGGGCTACAATCAAGAAAAATCTTGGAGAGGTTCGAGATGAATGGGAGCAAAACACCGACGGAGCTTTCCATTGTGGGCAACTTCAAACTCTCGAAAGGTGATGTCGCCATAGACTGAGGTGGAGATGAGGAAAAATTGGAGAAAGTACCATATGGCCTCCTAGTGTTGGAAATTGTATCTAAAAGCCAATTCGTCTAGATTGTAGATGATTTGAGCTAATTATAAAAATATTACTTGAATTTCGATGAATAAAATAATTATTTGGTATTTCATGATTTTATACATCTTTCTATAATGAACTCTTCTATGATGAAGTCCTTAGGATTATTTAGACTCAACAAAGAAGGATTTGTTGTTAAGTCCATTAAATGTTCGCTGACTAAATGATACATTATTACTAGGATGATAAATATATCGAATGTAGGTCGTTTGTTGTGCTATATATATTAGTTTCCTCTTAACCAAGGAGTATGAAGTACTAGTATGACATGCAGATGAAGTGTAAGAGTACATTTAACTGAATGTGATCCAATTGCGGAGCTCTCTACTGTCAAGAGTTGCTCGCGAAGGATATGGTATAAGTGTCTCTTAGACCTGAGATCACCATAGTGACTTATAAGCAACCACTTACACTTAGGTACCGCGGAGACTATCTAATTTCTAAATTCGGTGAGGAAGGGCTAACTAGTTGCCAGTCAAGTTATTATATTAGTCGCTGTGGTGAAGTCCAAGATTGGATTGACCCCTTCAAGTGTGTTTGGAGCAGATGCATCACTTGTATTTCAATTTAGCAAAACCTCAGTCGGGGTAAAATCCATTCGATGGACACTGAATTTTTGAAATACAATGCAGAGTTGATTTTTCAAGGATGATAGTAAACCCCTAGGTCATTTTTTTGAAGCATTTTGGTCAAGGGTTGAAATATACGCGTAATCATATGTATAAGATTCGTCGATGTTGCCATTGGCTGACTATCGAACCTATTCGAATGTCG
Organism: Cocos nucifera; assembly: GCA_006176705.1. Lineage (NCBI taxonomy): Eukaryota > Viridiplantae > Streptophyta > Magnoliopsida > Arecales > Arecaceae > Cocos > Cocos nucifera. The sequence continues at coordinate 30,796 of QRFJ01003159.1, read as the reverse complement.
GGTATCATTACTAGATGCTCAATCAATTGATACAAAAAATTGATTATGGTGCTACCAGCTTAGAGTTTTAACCTATTGGGTCACACACAATAAAAGTTTCTACTTGATTTGATGGCTGATCAAGAGTCCCAATGGTCTGAGACTTTATGGTCAAGAGTTCCACTAGACTGAGACTCTATGACCAGGAGTTCTACTAAACTGAAACTCTGCCTTTATGGGTCCCACTGGACTGAAACTCTAAGTCTTACTTATTTGAAACTTTTTGATCAAGAGTTCTACTGGTCTAAGATTCTATGATCATGAGTTTCATTCATTTGGGACACTGGGTTCAAGAGTCCCACTGGTTTGGGACTCTTCAAGAATTTCATAAAGATGGGACCTAGTTGCCTAGACTCCCACCGAATTGGGAACTCTAAATTTTATTTAAAGATAATTAGTAAATGATTACTAATTAGCCTCAATTTGGCTTAAGCAATGAGGATTCGGATCATATCTTGATTGAATTTGATTCGATTGGATTTGACTAGATTAGGTCATGAGATGACCTAATCGCTATGGGAGATTCGATCCTGATATTGATCAGGATCTTGGATCTAATTAATTTTTAATTTAATTTAAGATTTTTATATTGAATTATGTTTAAGCCTAATTTAGTTGGAATTTGATCTAGTTTAATCTGGGGTCTAGAAAAATTAGTTTAGATGAAACCAATTTTTTGAAAAGTTAAATGAGTTTGAATTTCAAATGCTTAGTTCTCCCTATGCCACCCGGTTTTGACCCACAACCAATTCTTCCATGCAAGTTATGAATGTTCACAATGAGAGTTTCCATGCTAGAAATTTATCTACACCCGTATTCAATCTGCTTTGACCTTGGTCAAATTAGTTGGACTGGTCAAAGTAGTTGAATTTTGATTCAACTTAGGATGGGTTTGAGTTTTGAAACTTTATCTCTCCCCTCTTAAGTCCATTCCCACATTACCTATGATTTTATCGCACATGTTTTTTGGGGCCAATTCTAATTAAGGGCAAGCAAAAGAAGAGTCTTTCTACTTATCACCCTCCTTGCATGCAGCATTTGGAAAAGGATGAGACCCTATTTGAATTCAAACACTTGTTGGAGGTTGAACAAGTTCAAACCTCCCAACTCTTATCCAAAACCCATAGCAATTATTTTCCACTGTATGGCACATTTAAAATGTTTTTTTTTTATAAAGAATAGACCTTGTGTTGGCATGCATAGGGACACATGAGATTGAGAGGGTGTGAGGAAGGTTCTTAGAGAGAGAAAAATTGAGAGAGGATGCAAAAGTCTGGCGTAGGAAAAAGTCCAGGAGAGAAGTGTGGTCTTTTCCTGCGACCAACATTCCTCATAAATCTATTTTTTTCCTTTGTCGCCCATCTAAAAAGTTTTAAGAGTTGGTGCATGTAAAAAGAGTCACTACCTATGAAATTATTTCAATAGGAAAAATTCCAAAGAGAGAGGGCATGAGAGGATTTTCGGGCACAGCGACTTTTTGGGAGTGCTCAAAAACCCTAGAGTTGGGACTTAGGGTTCGGGTCGAGAGATCGAGTGTATGAAGCATTTTTTCAGATCGCCATTAGACTTTCTTACCACCATCTCATCATTCCTTTGTATATTATTCTTTTGGCCGTCTGGAAGCATTTGAAAGATTAACAGAGGAAAGCTTGTCGATCAGATCGATTGAAGATCAACCATCAAAGGCCCCCAGCTATAGGAGTCGAGTTAGCCCACTCCAGTGGAGCTTGATTCAGGATTTTTGATGCTCCATGCTGGAGCATTCATTGCTGCTAGACATTGTGTGTGGCTATAGCATGATGTGAGAGCTTCCCTCTTATAGATTCAGATCATGGGAGATCATCTATCTGCGCACAGGTATTATGGTTATGACATAAGTTGCTATCAGCGAAATATGATTTGCTGATCGATCGCATTAAATTTTCTATTAGGCATATAGCATGTTCTTGATTCTGCAGTCAAATTTAATAAATCGCCCTTCATTTGCATGCATAGAATTAATAGTAGGATTAATTGTTCTTCTACTATAAATTTAATTCCAAAAAAAGTTTTTTTTGAAAAATGCATGCTTTAATCTTGCTCGATTTCCAACAATGGTATCAAAGCAAGGGATTGCTTGACATGCTTATATTTTAATTAAAAAAATTAAAAGCTAGCATATATGATATATTTAGTATGTTTAATTAAAATTATTTTAATTAATAAAAAAAACTAATTTAAAAAAATTTAAACCATGAATAGTTATATTTAGATCTAATATGTAATTTATTGCTTTAAATTTTATTATGGGGTTTTATTTTTTGTTATGAAAATAGTAAATAATTATACTGTTTATGAAATAAGCTGATCCATTTTTGAAATGAGTCAACTCATTTGGCAAACAAAAAATAGAAAATCTTTTAAAATTTAAAAGATATTTTTGAAATGCCTAATCCCAACCCATCAACCCAAAGTTTAATTAAAAGAATTAAGTGGATTAAAGAATTTAGATGAATCAGATCCATTAATTGGCTTAGACTAGGTTATTGAAGAATGCGACTAAATTAGAGAATTGATTCAAATAATCTAACTAAAATATTAATTAGCATTAGGTCAACGACTCTCAGATTCAACTTCAATAGTGTAGTTGGATCAGTCACGTCTTTAACAAGACCAAGATAGACTTGATTCATGACTACACAATTGAGCCCGTAATCACTAGATTGATCAGATTAAACCTAATTAACTGATTGATGTCTAAGGTAAGTTGGTAGTCATGACCAGTGGTTTCTAATTGAGAGCTACTCGCACTGATTCAATCTTTGATGAGTTAATAGCATATTTCTTCCACTGATCTTACTTACCTAGCCGACATGGTCGATTAGGATTTGATTAGATTGCTTGGTGATTCGAGTTGACCCATATCATTAGGAATCAGTTTGATTGATTTCAATCAGTAAGACTGAATTAAGTGTCCATGGACCTAAATTGGAACCTAATCCTAACCTAATGGACTTAGAATGAAGAAGCAGTGGGAGGATTTGACGGGTGAAGTCATGGAAAGAAAATTGGTCCATATCCCTTTCGATTCCTTAAATCACATGTAACCTAAATTCTCCTAAATATATTTAGTTTATTAAAATAACTAAGTTATAGGGGATAAACGAAATCATAGCCTCCCATAAGATGAATAGCAATGAGTCTAATTTTCTAGATAGGACATTGGAGGTGCCTTATACTTGATATTTATTGGGATATTGAAATTACGTGTCCATCATATAATGATTTAGGGTTGCACTCTCTTAACAGTTGATCAGGTTAGCCAGAAGCTTTTTTTTGGGCCTAGTTATCATTGGTTTGATGCAACCAAAAACTCAATCAGTGTTAATGGTTGGAACCTAACCAGATCTTTTTAGTAGAGGCCATGCCTACTGGAAATTTGCGCCTTTTGGGGCAAAAATTCTAATTACTAAAAAATTATTTAAAGAAATATTGATTTGTAAACGTTACATAGATGCATACAGGTTTGCCAGAGCCTTTTCTCAGGCTATTTGTATGTCTATGTAGATTCTTAGTATCCACTAAGGAATTAGTTAATTTTTTCGAATTAGAGTAGGAAAGCTACCAATCATGAAAATGGTGGGAGGACTTTTTAGACTAAAGTCCCAAATTTTTTAAGATTAATTAATTTTAGGTACTAAATAAGGATTTCATGTTTTCTTTTTAGATAAAATAGAATGGCTAGTTTGTTAATCTGCTCGTTACTATTGGATAGCGATAAGCTTTAGGATCTAATTACGAGGAGTCTAGTGTTAACCCTAATCAGGCAGACTCAAAGAGGAATGATCCTCTTGACTTGAATAAGAGAAATTAGTAAGTGGTTGCTGGTCAAGGCTGTTATATGATAACATCTTGCAATTTCTTCATTTGTGATATATCTACTGGGGTATAGATATTAAGAGTCCAAATTCCACATATGTAATTCATTGCATGAACTTCAAATTGGTAGAAAGCATGAGAATGGTGATAGATTCTTTAATGTTGGGAATGAAAGTAAAGTTCCAGTCCTAGCATTGGGAACTCTAAAGCTTGTTTTTAAAAATAATAATATTATCTTAAGTGACTGTCACTATTGTCTATCTTTTATGGTGAATATAATATCTATTGGCCTTTTGACCCAAATGGTTATCATTTATTAATAAAAAAAATTTATTATAATATCATTATAAATGATGTAGTACAATAAATGAGGTATAATAAGAAATGAATTTATATTTAATTATATGTCTATAGGTATAATGTACCAATCAAATAAATGCCCTGAAAACTAGGAAAATGTCCATCAATTTTGCCTATCTTGGCACTATAGGCTTGGTCATTATAACAAGAATAGGATTTAATAGATTAGTTCAAGGAGCGTATCCTTGATACGATGATTGTGAATCAATTGAATACCTGTAGTCCCCACCTTCTTGGTAAGATGACCAAATCATCTTTACTAGAAAATGTGAATGCGGCCAACTGAAGCTTCTGGGTCTTAGTACAATAGTGATGGTATGTGGACCTTATGAAACACATGTGCTAGAGATGGATTCTACTATTCATTACATTTACTAACGATCTACTTAGATTATGGTGTCTATCTTATTGAAGAGAAATCCAACATGAAATGTTTAAACGATTATCTAAATGAGGTAGAAAATAACTAGAAAAGGTTTTAAAATTCTTCAGTTAGATCGAGTTAGATGAATACCTTTTCATGAAGTTTTTTAACAGTATCTAGGAGAAGGAATGAGATCCTCTCATTATAGAATCCCTTTTTGGAACAGCACAGCATAATAGATTAAGTCTGAGAGAAGAATTCGAAACATTATTGAACCATAATTCGGTCTATGATGGAATTTGCGAGTCTAACCTATTTCATTTTGACGGTGTATACACTCGAGACTGCTTATTGTATTTTGAGACAATGTTCCCGAGCAAGTTTATTGCAAAGACTCCATATGAGATTGGACTGGGCGTTAGGCCGACCACTCTCTCACTATAGGATTGGGATGTCCGATTTATGTTAAACATTGCCAAGCCCAGAAAAAGCTTGGACCTAGGTCCGATAAGTATTTTTCATAGGGTTACCCCAAAAAAATTAGGGTTATTATTTCTATCTGCTTAAAGAAAAAAAGGTTATTCATCATAAGGTAGGACAGTCTTTTTAGAAAGAATTTCTATGGAAGGAAATTTACTACCTCTTAATCTGTTGAACTTAGTAAAGTTGATAGATGGAAGAAACTGACACATTTCTAGTTGAACCTATAGAAATGGATGTGATAGGATTCAAACCCAGAAGCCCATGTAAAGGTACCTTTAAGGAGATCGGTAGAGTATCACATCAACCGAATTAGATTACTTATGATTTTCTTGAATCTAGATGGTGGGATCCTATTGAACTCAAGAGAACGATGACGGCATCCGATTCATTCTTCATGGATAGCCATGCAGAGATTGACTCCTGAATAAATGGTGGGAAGCTACGAAGGAACGAAATTGGATGAGTCATGAAAGTCAATAGTGTACGTACACTAGTTGATCCTCCGTAAAGGGGTAAAATTCAATGGGTGTAAGTGAAATTTGGGTAAAAAGAAAAAAGTTGCAGATGGGAAAGGTGGAGACCTATAAAGCCTCATTTGATTGTCAAAAGGATATCATCGGCATTATGGTATTGACTATGATGGAGACATTTATCACTTGATGGCAATTGCTCAGCCATTCGATTTATGCTTGCGATAGCAGGGCATATCTGGATTAATAGAGATCTGGTAAATGATTGAAAATAGCTTTTCTAAAATGGGAGAGCTGGACGAAAAGAAGTTGTATAGGTGCATAAGCTGAAGGTTTTCATGGTCCATAGAACAAGTCCAAGAGTGCAAGCTTCAGAGAATCCATCATGGATTGAAGCAGGCAGCACAGAGTTAGAAACATGTATTTTGATAAGATTTGATCCAAAACGTATAGCTTCGTTTAAGAATGGAAGAGAAATCCTGCATATAAAATGGGGCTAATGATTCTGAGTCGTATTTCTTATTTTTGTATATGGAATGCATATGCTCTTTAATCAGAAATGACATTCCTGCATTATAAGGAAGAAAGGTTTGGCTATCGTATCAATTCTTCATGAAGACTTAGGGAGAAGCTTTCTACATCTGGAATGAAGATCTTATAGGAGTAGATTTTAAAAGATTGCTTGGATTATCCCAGTTTCACATACATTCAATACCATATTGAAAAGCAGTTCAAACATTGGTAAATTTTTTATAAAAAGGGCTATTCCCGATAGGCCATGAAATTACTCTCATTAAGAGGATTTATCCAGATAACTTCCTCAAGAGATAGAGCGTATAAAGTAGAAAACCATAGTTTTGGTAGGATCTATATTTACAACACATAACGTGTTACGAGATCGAAATATGGCATACTCACTAGGATAGTGAGTAGATACCAGGTCTAATTTTGGATGAGAATCACTGGAAAGATTGTAAAGACAATCATGAAGTATTGAGGAAATACTAAGGACAGTGGGTCATCCTATAAAGATGCTGACTGAAACTCATGTAGGCGGGTAGTCTAAGAGAGTTTTTTTAGGTTTGAGCTTATTGCGCTCGACAGTGTCTATATAAACTTTGATATTGTAATTTTGATATGAGAAATTGAAAAATCCTTTTCTCCCTAAAAAAACCTTGAGCCTTCTTCTCTCTTTCCTCTTTCTTTTGCTGCCGGCCTAAACTACCAAATCATCTGATCTTCATCCTTGCTTGCTATCATCTCCAACTTGTTTCTAATGGGCTGGCTAGGAAGTACAAAGGAAATTCTCCATTAGGTCTGAGGAACAAATCATAACCACTTGAATCATGCTAGAAGGGATTCACCATGATTCTTTCACGTGCAATAGGGGATCGGCCATTAAGCCAAGCTCTTAACCCCTGCTGCTGGGTCTGACCTTGCAGCATTTTAATCCGACATTGCATCTCTTTGAATCTCCTCACCATCTTGGCATCTCGAGCCATGTAAGGTCCTCGACACTGAGGGGAAAGGTTTCCCAGGATGGAGCCCCTCCTCAACTATGGAGTTGGTGAGTGCCTACATCATCCTCCGATGGGGCTAACTAGTTAGCTATGCGAACTATGCTCCGGTCTCAAACTATAAGGTGGTGAATGCAAAGTTGCCAGCCTAGCTTGGTCTCGATATGGAGTTTCCAAGGATAGCTAAGGTGCAGTGGTTTATTGCATCCCATGCACTGCAACAGATGAAGCTTGCACTTGTTAGATGAGGCTATTGAATTTCTCATTGAAGGTAGCTGGCACTGGTTAAGGAGGCAGTGGCACCTAATCTGATTTAAAGGTGTGCAACCTCCTATCGAACGTTTTTGGTCATGCAAACATGGAATGGGGAATGCATCGGTTGCTCCTCTTCGTGGCCTTCATGATGAAAGCAACTCTCTCTCAGAATAACCTCCAAATAGAGTTTAGGCCCCTTCACTTGCTTAGGCTAATCCTATTTGCTACCAAAATCCTAAGCTTAATGTTGGAGATTATCTACCTTGGATAGAAACTGGTTAAGTGGGGACTCCTTGGATGAAGACTCTTTGACTAAGGGATGAGGAGATTGGTTCTCAACTGGAGGTGAGGTGCTGAAGCAAGTAGACTCTGGAAGCTGGAGCAAGACCTACAAATAAGTCTCTGGACCAAAGTGCTTCTTGATAAGGACCTCCCACATGAACAAGTTAGTGGAGAGAGGAGAATAGAGATAGAGTGTTTGAGGCCTTTCGAAAGCTTTACCTGGGATCTCCACATGTCTCCCTATTTTATAAAAGGGAGTCAAATTCATGCACCACTTTGGGGCACTGATCGATGTCTAGGATATCGCACACGGAATATTGCTAGCAGTGAGTGCTTTCGCATTTTGTGACCACGAAAACTAGCTATGTAGGTAATCCCAATATGTAAACTTGATCCTAGTTGGTTCCTTATCTAGTTTTGTCCACACCACTAGGGAATGAACTGAAGGAAATCCAATAGGTAATGCATAAATTAAGATGAAAACATAGCATAATAAAAATCAAATTAAAACACATAATATAGCATGAGACGGCAACTTAAAATAGATTCTCATATTTAAGATATTAAATTAAAATTATAAAGGATTAGATCTTCACTTGCGCGGGATAGACCTCACCATGATTTTTGATGATCGTGGAGTCTTCACCGAGTTTCTTTTGAAGCCGCAGCATGCATCAGCCCTCTATAGGTATCCATGCAAGAATGGTCTAGGATGCTTCCGATGATTGATATTTCCTTTCTAAAAATCAGCCCTCAACCTAAACCTACACTCTTTGGTCCACATGCAAAAGAGAAAGGAGAGATTAATCTAACTTTCTCTCTCCTTTTGGGTGTGCAATAGAAAGGACACCTCCTTTCTTTGCATGAGAGAGAGGGGGCATGAGAGAGAGTATGTGAGAAAGAGATGGAGAGCATGAAATAGAGAGAGGGGGTGCAAATCACTATCTGGGCATGGGATCTGAAGCCTATTTCAATCCTTTAGGGTTTTAAGATTTAAATAGATCCTAACGAGTCCTAATAACTTAAGGATTTTGATCAGTCAATGCCTCAACACAAAAGGACTCCTCTCTTTGGATGTCACCTCCTCCTCTTCTTTTCATGTGAAATTAAGTTGGGCATCCAACCCTTGACGCCCCAACTTAGTGTGCTTTGACTAGTCAACTCCTTATCCAAAAAGAAGTAAGTCTCATGAGGATTTGTATTTAACCATGTACTAGCATGGAGAACCTAAATCCTTTAGAATTTTATAAATTCTAACCCAATTAGGACTTTTTAAATTCAATGTCAAATCTTAGACCAATTTCTTATTCTGTGTGACTCTATATATTCTATTCGTCTAGTAGTAAATATTATTATGATCATCGATCAATAAATATCATGAAACTCTTTTAATTGGATTAGAATTAATTCTAATTTCGGCTTAATAAAGAATTATTAGATCATCCCAAAAATTTTCATTGATCTCACAACTCCACCAATGATATCTAGCCAGATTATAATGCAACCTAGATAGAATGGAATTTAGATTAAACCCTCTAGATACAATGCTGTATTTGATTCAGTTTTTCTATCATGAGCTTCCAACAAGTTTATCAAATACTTATTATCTATTCATATGTAAGATTATTCTACACGAGTTATATGTAAATCTCATAGAAATCCTTTTCCCATCATTCACACTGCCATAGCTCTCGTTTTAATTCTTTAAAGAACTTAATCTCATAAATTACAAATATGACTACTTCTTTTTCTACCAAGATCGATAGAATCCCATCTAGGTATACCCCTAACTTGTATAATGAACCTACTTGCAAAAGCCAACATGGACTCACAAAGGCTCTATATGACTAGGTAACTTAAAGTAATATATAATCAAACTACAACAAACCCTGATTATGAATACCGAGATTACTATAAGGTCAAAGAACTATTCTCACACCTGCCAGCATCGAGAAGTCGACTGACGAGTGGGTAGACATCTAAAATGGACTCTTCATATTGATCATGCTTGGTATCCTTGTTCTCTAATAACTATTTATACTCTAACTCTAGTATCCCCATACTGTAGACTTGAGACTTGTCTATTCAAAGAAAAGTGATCCATACACTAGTCTATCCAGATCAAACACTATCTCCATGAAGATCTATCGATCGGGAGCAATTCATGAATTAATTACCAATGACATGTACCTTAAATTTTTAACTCTTAAGAATATGTGTCATCATCTTATTAATTCATTAAATGATTCATGGACACATATACAACATGAATGGAAGAAAACTTCATACAACATGAATGGAAGAAAACTATCTAATTTTATTAATAAATAAGAAGTCAAGTACAAAACTATATCCTAGAAAGCATAAATATATCAAACAGGTTGGCTTATAAGGCATATATCTAACGATCTCGCATTTGCACTAAAGCCAATCCACCATATATTTAAGCCCCATCTTCTCAAGGTGGGCTTCAGTCTTCTACAGGCTAAATGACTTAGTGGGTCTGCCATATTATCCATGAAGTCTATTCTCTATACCTTGATTATTATCTCTTTTTGAGGTAGTCGCATACTGATATGAAATCATTTTTGCTTTTTGCTAGGATTATTGAGTTTGGCACCTTAAATTTTTTGATCCAACAACAGTGATGGAGGAAAGCCGGTATGCAGTGAATCAATGAAGCAGCCCAAGACATGCAGCATGGCCCTTAATCACACATGGACCCACAAGCGTGCATGGCCCCATAGGAGCACGGCCCAGGCGTTGCAGCCCAAGATGCCACAAACCTAGCCGCGGCCTAGATGCATGACCATTGTGACCAGGATGCATGACACACTAGCTAGGATGCGAGAATCATGTGGTACCACATGCTAGGTGTTACTTTCCAACATGGTCCTCGTATGGTGCTAGTGGGACCCTCCTTAGCTACTCACGGCCATTTCACAGTGGTGCATAAAAGGGCCTGATGCATGATCCGAATGCCAAGGAGACTTGCAGGATTGATTGGATGTCCAAAGAGGACATTTTGGCGTCTGTTAGGAGATGTAACCCTATAGACTTGGGTTAAAGGTCTTTAAAAAGCCCTGATAGCCTGTTGGAGCAAGTGGCAGATTAGGATAGCTAGCAGATAGGCATGGATGTAGCAGAGCACCGACAGAGGGTCGAGAGCGGGTACACGCAGAGCATCGGTAGAGGGGTCTCCTTATGAGCAGAGGAGAGAGGCTTTATAAGCGATTGGATTTTATGCTTCTTATTGAAGAGAGGGATCAATGTATAGAGAGTTAAGAGGGTTGAATTCTCCTCTTATAATTATTCTCTTATTTATAGTAAGTTTGGCATGCCCCATAGAAGTAAGCTTTGACTTAATCCATATATTTGAATGTCTTATTGGTGTATCTCTTTTCGGTCTTTTTGTGTAGTATCGACATCCATCACTGGTTATTAGCAAATCTTGGTCAAGAAGGATTTATATTCCATATAAGGGATCTTTCCAATAAGTAGTATTAAAGCAGGTGGTATCATAACATAGACTTTTGATGAGACTTGGACTCCTTAGCTAGAAATATAGTGCCATTATTATCATAGTACAGTGTGTATAGCATCTGATGACCTTATACCAAATTTTTATAATAAAACTTCTTGAACCAGGAAGACTTTCTTAGTAGCCTAAAGGCAGGGATATATTGCGAAAAATATTTCTAAAGCCTAATCATTCTAAGTGGTAGATGATTGAAAGTAGCTATATAAATTTATAAATAATAATAGTTATTTGGCTTATTCATCATAAAAGTTCTATCTTTCTTAAATGAACTCCTAAATTATGATAAAATTATTAGAACCACAATCAATCGATAAAAAAAAAATTATCAGATTGGTTCTTAAACTATCATGATCAAATTAATAAGTTATTTAACAAGGATGGATAACTGTATCGAGTTTCAATCGCTGTATACCAATGCATTGGTTTCCCTTCATAACCAAAGTGGTAGGAGATACTGGTATGGCATCCAGATGCATTGGTAGGAGTATATTTGCACTAAATGTGACTAATGTAGTACTCTACTATTAAGAGTAACTAACTAAGGCTAATGGGTATAAGTGTCCCTCTGACTTGAAATCACCATGGTGACTTGCAAGCAACTCAATATACTTTTGTGTCGGACTGTCTGTATTTTTAATACAAATTTCAAAAGATTTTTAGTATTTAGTCAAGTACTTGTAGGAGTCAGTATATGAGTCAAGATGATTGACCACTTTCTGAGTAACTTCAGAAAGGAATGGTCTCACGGTATGTTTCCAATTTAGCAAAACTAGGAGCGAGGTATCTTGTGAGGAGTTACGGGATATGCAAACTTTGAAACATAATATGGATGACTTGTATGAGTATCAATAGCTAACTCAAAGTCATCTTGAGCATTATTAGTCAAAGAGATGAATTATATGATAACCATATGTTAGGATTCTAAGAATGTTGCCTTACATACATTCAACCTATCCGGACGTGGGTACCATTGCTAGATTGGTCAATTTTGATTAGTACAGAAATCAGTTTCTATTACTACCCAGCTTTAGGCTTTGAACTTTATCGGGTCATACACATAAGAGGTTGCTAAAACCTGATCAGATGGTTGATCGATGAATTGAGAATTGTTCTAAAGTCAAACAATCAATGCGATTGATGTTTAACCTAGTGCATGTAGGAGGATCAATTAGCAATTAGATTGCTAAATTGCTTAATTTAAATTAAGAAAAAACTAAAATAAGTTTAATTAATTAATTTAATTAAAATTAGTTTAGACTTGAATGATCAAGTCTAATTAGTTTATTGGATAAGCCAATGCAAGGAAAACTAGTCCTAGTTCAACTTAGGACTTAACCCAATTTTCTAATTTGAATTAAAAATTAAATTAATTAAATTTAATATCTAATTATAATTAAGTTTTAATTAGTTAAATTTAATTTTAATTAGATGATTAAATTAATATTTTGATTTTGGTTCAAAAAAATTTTTGACTAGCAAAATAGGAGAGTCCTAGTTAGACTAGACTCGTCGCTTCTTTCTTGCACCACTAAGATAGGTCCAAGTCCACTTTTCATTTTTTATTATAGATCCATTATATGATTTAATTCAACACCTAAAAAAGAATTCTCATGCCTAATTTTTGGTTGTATTGATTCAAATTTGACTTGGTTAAATTGTGATGTTCAAATTTTGAAAAGTTTTAATTTGTTAAAATTCTTTCCTTCTCTTTGACTTTTCTTTCCCACACCCACCCAGGTTTGTGCACCTTCTCTCCTATAATTTTGGTGTTACTTTTAAGTTCTCCATGCAAAAAAAATCAGGGCGAGGCATCCAAGAGTTGGACGCCCCTCAAACTCCTCCTTAGTCACCTATTAGGATAAGATCTTGACCTAAGTCTTCAGTATATAAAAGGAAGGACGCCTCCTTTCAGGTTTAGAACATGAAAAAACTATAAAAAATTATGGAAAAAAGAAGAAAAAAAGAAGGCATGGAAGGCTTTGATGCCAAAGATCCTTGGAGAAGAGGACTTTCATCTTGACACAAGGTTGAAGTCTTGAAAGAGGAAAAAGGGTAAGAGAAGATTGTCTTTCTTGTGCTTTTTCTTTCTAGTTTTTCTTCTAACTTTTTCTATAACTTTTTTTGACAGAGAAAAATCTGAAAGATAGAGGGAGAGGGCAGATGGCCATGAATGCTCAAAGGAGTTGGGGCATTGGTGGTTTAATTTTGGACATTGATTTGCATCATATCTTGATGTGAGAAAGAAAGAAAGAGAAAAAAGTCTTCTTTTTAGGTTTTTTTTTGAGGGAAACCTTCTTTTCATCTTTTATAAAGTTTTTTACCATCAAAAAATCAGAGAGTGAGAAGTCTATTAAGTGTAGAAAACTCTAGAGGAGAAGGTCTCCTCTTAACCTAGCATGAAGATGCATTCGGGACATCAAAGGTTGATGTACTGAAAGAGAAGATATGTCTTCTCTTAGGCCTTCTTCTTTGAGTTTTTATTTTCAGATTTTTGGGAGATCCAAGAGTTAGATTTCTCCCTCAATCCTCTTAGTATTCTTCATCTCTTGGAGGGTTCAAGAGATCTAAGGAATATCTTTTTAATTAACCATTAGGAACGATCCACGAGAAGCTAGCACTTCAAGCGGATCTTCATTCAACGAATCTCCGATCTGTGTTGCAGCCTTGTGTGGACTATTTATAGAGACCGGATGCATGTGTGGCTCCAAAAAAAAGAGCAGCAATGGGTTCGCGACCATACAAAGATAAGAGATTTGATCTTTTCTCTCACCTAGATGCGATCTAGGATTTGATCTAGAACTATTCTAGATCTAGGATATTGATCTGATCAATACCAAAGCACTTTAAATTTTAGATTTATGTATGCATTATGACATGTTATAGGTTCTAGATATAGAATTTAGTAATTAGATTACATGCTTTTGTAGATTAAATAATTTAATCTACATCTTTCGCTGTAATTTATTTTAAAAAAATTTTAAAATAGAAGCATGAAATCCTGCATGTTTCTCAACACGATATATATAGCTTTCATTGTAAAATCTGTAATGATTAGTTATTTGAAACTTTTTCTAATTGATCAAACCTCCGTTGCATAGAAAAATACATCTTGATGTAGACTCTCTATATATCATCAGCATCAGACATAAAGTTTGAGTCAGTGTATCCTTCTACCCTTAATTTTAATTCTCAGTCTTCCAAAAACTAAGAACATATCCTTAGTCCTTTTCAAGTACTTAAAGATATTCTTTATAGCCATTCAATGCTCCTCGCCTAGATTCAACTAATATCTACTCATGAAACTCATAGTAAGGAATATATTAGATCATGTACAGAGCTGGCATACACTTCCAATAGTTGGAAGCATAAGGAAATCTTGCTCATGTACTGAATTCTTCTTAGGTGTATTGGGATACATCTTCTTGAAGAGATGAAATTACCATGCTTAAGCAGGCAACATCCCTTTCTATAGAGTTTTGCCATGCTGAATCTTTTCAGCATTTTTTTATGTACAACTTCTATGAGAGACCCAGCATCCTTTTAGATCCATCTTTATAAACCTTTATTCCCATAATGTAAGATGCTTCTCTTAGATTTTTCATGGAGAATTCTTTGGATAACCATATTTTAACTGAAGTCAGTATGGGAACATCATTCCTGATTAGGAGGATGCCATCGACGTATAATATGAGGAACGTGACAACACTCTCATTGACCTTCTTATAAATATATGGTTTCTTCTCATTCTTGATGAAATCAAATGATTTGATTATATCATTAAAATAAGTATTCTAACTTTGAGATGCTTGATTTAATCCATATATGGATATTTACAGCTTGCAGATCTTGTGATCTTCATCACTGAAAGTAAAATCTAAAGACTGCACTATATAGATATCTTCCTTAAGATATCCATTCAAGAAAATAGTTTTTACATCTATCTACCATATTACATAATCATAATAAGCTGCAATAGCAAGTAATATATGGATAGACTTCAATATGGCCACAGGCACAAAAGTCTTCTGATAGCCAATGCCTTTGCATTAATTATAATCTTTTACCACAAGCCTTGCTTTATAGATCTCTACCTTTCTATCCAAATCTATCCTCCTTTTGTGGATCTATTTGCATCTAATAGGTACTATACCTTTTAGCGGATCTACTAACATCTATATTTGGTTAGAATATATAAAGTCAATCTCTAGCTTCATTGCATTCAACCACTTCTCGGAGTCAATGCCTGACATCGCCTCATAGTAGTTTTTGGGATCATCTCTATGCTCCCTATCTCTCATGAAAAATATTTTCTCTACATCCTCCATAAATCATTTTCATGTATTCTCTCAGCTGAGGATTGGGGAAAAGGATCTTATTAGATCTACGAGGTAGAGAGGTATGTTAGATATATGTGCCCTAAAAGCCAGAATTGGTTGACACTTGTATACACATCTAGGGGACAAAAAATTATAATTTGGACTATATCAACAAAATGGTTATTTTCTATCATATAAGTGTATTTATAGTTGTCTGTGATACATCCTTTGAGTTTTAAATGATAATGATAATTCCATATTTTTAAGAAGTTTGAAAAAATTTAAGACATAAATAATCATTATTAACTCATAAAATGCTTCCGAACCATTAGGATCATCACGAGGTTGGTAATTGATCCAAAAGATGACGTGGATAGATACCTACTCTTAGTAGCATGAGTCTTGAGTCTACGGTAATGGAGACACCGGAGCGAGAGTATAGAGATACTCGTTAGAGAATTGAGGGCACTAAGCGTGACCACCTCGAGTAGTCATTAGAAAAGTTTACCTTTCTCATCAAGGACTTGGACTCGATGCTGTAGTGGGGTGCTCTGGTTCTTTTTGACCTGGGGTACGATCGACAGTTTATCTTGAGGTGTTACAGTGTGACTACACCATAACTCGATCTCTAGGCCATCAGAACCCTGAGGTGTAGTTGGCTATAGCATCTTCACGTAGGAAACTGGATTCATCAAGATGGAATCATCTACTTCGTCCGTTAGAGGAGCAAGTCTATGATGATCATGAGAATTCAAGTCCAAGAAGCCCATGGCCAATGGCAGAGTGAAATAATAGAAAAAGAGTTTCTATTTAGATTTTCACATCAGACTTGAATCGAATGATTTACATCATATGACCAGAAAAAACTAGGGTTTGACTAGTTCACCTTAACCGTAATCTGATCCAAAGCTCAAGATAGAAGAACTTAATCACATTAGGTAGCTGCACCCAAGAGGGTTTTGCAATCAGCTCTGATGGGAGTTAGCCACCATATACTCTAGGTGTCACTGGTAGATTTGGAGTAATTAGAATGCAATTAAGTGATCGATCATTCAGCTGTTTGAATCAGTAGAGTTCTGATCCATCGAAAGGAGTTCGATGATGTCGATGATTAGAGATCATGACATATCCTATTTACCAATTAGAACTAAACCTAACTGGGTCACACAAACAAAGATTAAATCTGGGGATCACATTGAACTGATCCAGTCAATTCGATCTGAATTTGAGAATTGCAATTAGGTTCAAAAGAAATTCATGCTGGCCACTGATGAACCTAACGTTCTTCTTTTTACTATCATAAATAGTTGTCCTGATTGAGCCAAAAAGTTTATGCTCAATCAGAGGCCTTCATTTGGTCTGACTGGAGCCTGTCCAGGTCAGAAAAGGATTATCTTATTTTGTAAGATAATACCTGCCATTTTTGGTCACCTACCATTTCCTCGTCCTTTGACTCTAGTCTAAAAGTTGGACCTTTTTACTAGTCAAATGTTTGATCATTTGATACTTTGACTTTTATTCCCACATGTCATGCACCTATGAAGAGCTGGTGGGGGCTTAGTCCTCCTGCCAGAACCTTGGCAAGGAGGGCGCACGCCACCCTTAGGTGCATGGATGTGCTGCTAATTATAGATGGCAAGTGCACCAGTCGATCAAAGTAATAAAGTGAATGAGTAGAGTATCATCCTTAGAGGATTGAAAATAAGTATTGAAAAAGCTCTTTCCTATGCTTTATTTAGAAGATCGAGTTTATGAGAATGAAAAAATTAAAGAAAATAAAAAAAATTAATTAAAAGTTATTTAATAAAAGAGAGAGTGGTAAGATTATTTAGGCTTTATTAAATTCAAGAGCAATGGATACTAAGGCAATCGTTCACCAACTCAGTCATACAATATTTAAAAAAGAATTTTTTTTTTAGGAAATTTAATTTAATTTCATTGTTTTTTGGATGGTGGAGTCTCCTGAATTTATTCACTACTCTTGATCTAGCATAGCAAAATTAATTAATATTTATTAATTATCCCGTTGGGTCCAGGGTGTAATTTAAATAAATATTAATGCATTAGGTATTTTTGTGAAATCCTCTAATTTAAAATACGCTGCGTACCAAAGCACACTAAAATTTCCCGCATGCATATGATATTTATAATTTGACCATTAATACAAGGTAATAATCAAGAAGCATTAAAACATAGAATGTACGTGGTCCGTAACATCTAATGTTCATCCAGATCAATTAGGGAAGACTGGAACATTTAATCTAAAGGCATTAAGATCAAATTATTACTCCTCATGAATTAAAATTTAAAAATAAGTATATTGGAATATGCATCAAAAGAGTGGCTACCACCTTAGCCTTAGTAAAATAAAATTAGTTCATTGATAACAAATTCAAAAATAGCAAATAAAATAAAAAGCATAGAGCAAATTAGACTGATTGATTGCTGAAATTGATTGTCTGCTGCTGCTTTGACGTAAGAACTTGGCAAAGAAGAAGAGGCTCCTTGATCGATGTTCTTTGGATCGTCGAAAAAAAATCAAAAAACCCTTTTTGATTTTCCTACAAATCACTTTTTTTTTTTCTTTTTTTTCTACTTCTCACCTCTTTCTTTCTTCTTCTTCTCTCTTTCTCCCTCTCTCTCTCTTTCTCCCTGTCTCTCTCTAATTTATTTTTTTTTCACGACAACCATAGGTTTTTATAGATAAAGAATTTGATTTCCTTCCAAAATCCATCAAAAATTAGGGTTTTAGACTCTCAAAAATAACTCAAATTAGAGATGCTGGATAATTCGGACCATCAGATGTTGATCAAACGGTTCCAAAAATCCATTCAAAAACCCCTAAAAATATCCAATTAAGTCGAATTTAATCGCCAGCCGTTGGATCGACGTTGGATCGAATCTGGGCCATGCTGATCGCGTAGAAATAAGCCTTCAGATTCTTTTATTTTTACGTCGGCCATGAATCTCAGCCATTGGATCTCGATCGGAAGTTGCGGATGCCGTCTATCAACGCCTTCTTTTCGACTGTCCGAACGAATTTCAGTGAATACCGTCTGCTGGATCAGCCAGAATTCCCAAATTGCCCTTCGTGGACCATGCGCGAGCTCGGTGTTGCGTGGACCGCTTTGTTCTTCAGCCAATCAGAGCACGCCTCTTATTGTGAAATTCCCAAAATATCCTTCAGATAGTCCATCGTGTGCCGCAAAAAATGCTAATGTCATCCTGACGTCAGCAATTTGCGTCGGCCAGTTTTTTTTTTTTTTTTGAAATTCGATTCTGGGCTCATTTGAAGTCCATTTTGCCTGAAATTTTTTTCATCAGAACCAAAAAAATAAGATCTTCACATTACTAGCCTTCTTTCCTATTATAAGATTATAAAAGTATTCAATTTCAAATTAAAATAAATTAATTTATTTTATAATTTAAATTATTTTAAATTGTTATAATTTTTATCACATCACACCCCCCAACTTAGTCATTGCCTTAGTCCCTTAGCAATATTTTATTTAATACCATGTTTCAATAAGATTATCCATCACAAAGATAAAATATAGGGATTTAAAGGTCAAAAAAATTTAGAAATACTGCTAACTAAGGCATATGAGCTTTAGAAGCAAATTTTTTCAGTCCAATACAATTTAAAAACTTTCTTGAGTTACATCAAAGGATCTGTAACACTTGTGTTCGTGATGACTAACTTAGCATTTAAGTATTAAATTAAAAAGAACAAAAGTATCTCTCTTATCACCATTTGGCAATTCTACAATTCTAAATTTTATACTTCATGAATTTAAGGTTAGCTTCAACACTGTTCTTTTTTTTTTTATTATTTACTGTGTTGAGCATTTCTTGGCCTTCATTCATCGTTTTACGTGAATTTTCACACTGACCTAGGTGTAGAAGAACCCAGTTAACTAGGCTTATGGGCAATCCACATATACTCTATCTTTTGCCACTTTATTTATAGGGCAGGTAGCTCTTTCCTAAATTCAAGTTTTTTTTATATTAATTTACCAATTTTCAGTTGATAATTGAATCCTCAATTAGCCCTTATAATTCAATACCTACTATGCCTTGTTAGTGTGCATGTGCATAAAAAGTGCTAATAATCTTTAATGACCTAAGTAGGATGCTAAAAGTTGACCAACTAATCTACTTCTTTAACTCATTACATTCCATTAGCAAATAATTCTAATTCTTTATCACTTATTCCAGTTTATCTTGGCTCAAGAATTTCTTTCTTAACACATGAGTTATATATATATATATATAATATATAAATATATAATATAAATATATATATATATATATATATATATATATATATATATATATATATATATATATTATATATATATAATTATTCTGCATTATCTTAAAAGAGAAAAAAAAATAAAGGATGTAATAAAGGACAGGAAGGAATACACCTAATTTTGTTCAATCTGGTTCTTTGGAGCTTTGAAATTTTGCTTGAATTCTCATTGATTTTTCTGCAAAATTGAAAATACATACCAGAGCAGTAAAAGGGCAACAATAAATTACAAAAAAAAATAAAAAAAAAGAAAAATGATCAAAAACTAAAAACTTGATGCATTGCTAATTATAGCTATGGCAAGTGCACCAGTCGATCAAGTAATAAAGTGAATGAGTAGAGTATCATCCCTAGAGGATTGGAAAATAAGTACTGAAAAGCTTATTCCTATGCTTTATTCAGAAGATCGATTTATGAGAATAAAAATTTAAAAAAAATTAAAAAATAATTAAAAGTTTTTAATTAAATAAGAGCAGAGTGGTAAAATATTAGGGTTTTTAATTCAAGAGCAATGGATTACTAAAGCAATCGCGTTCACCAAACTCAGTCAATACAAATATTCAGATTTTTAGATAATTATTTCATGTTTGATGGTGGAGGTCTCCTAATTTATTCACTACCCTTTGGTCAAGCATTAGCCAAAACTATAATATTTATTAATTACCCTGTTCGTCCAGGATAATTTAAATATAAATATAATGCATTAGGTTTGTGTGAAAACCCTCTAATTAAAATTACGCTGGGGGTCCAAAGCACACTAAAGATTCCCGCATGCATTTGAATTTTCAATTTGATTCATAATTAACAAGTATATAATCAAAAAGCATTTAAATATAGATGTAACTGATCCGTAAAAAAATCTTATTTCATCAGATCAATTAGAAATGGCCAGTAATCTAAAAGCATTAAGATCAGATTTATATAACCTCCTCATGAATAAAATTAAAATAAGTCATACTGAATATATGCATCAAAAGAGTGGTAACACCTTAGCCTTAGTAAAATAAAATTTAGTTCATGATAACAAATTCAAAAAACAGCAAATAAAATAAAAAAGCATTTAGAGAAATTAGACTGGTTTTGATTGCTTGAAATTGATGTCTGCTGCTCTTGATATGGAAAACTTGGTAAAAAATAAGAAGCTCCTTGATCGATGTCTTGATCGTCGAAAAAAAATCGAAAATCTTTTTTGATTTTCTCACAAATCACTTTTTTTTCTTTTCTTTTTTTTTCTACTTCTCACCTCTTTCTTTCTCTCTCTCTCTTTTTCTTCCCTCTCTCTCTCTTTCTCACGTTCTCTCTCTTTGTCTCTCTCTAATTCATTTTTTTTTCACGACAACCATAGATTTTTATGGATAAAGAATTTGATTTCCTCGCAAAATCCATCAAAAATTAGGTTTTAGACTCCCAAAATAACTCAAATTAGGATCTGGGTAATTCTGGCCGTCAGATGTTGATCAAACGGTCCAAAAATCATTCAAAAATCCCTTAAAATAACCCAGATCAAGTCGGATTTAATGCCAGTCGTTGGATCGAATCTGGGCCATCCGATCGCGTAGAAATAAGCCTTCAGATCTTTAGTTTTACATCGGAATGAATCTCAGCCATTGGATCTCGATCGGGAGCTGCGGATGCCGTCCATCAGCACCTTCTTTTCGACCATCCGATCGAATTTCAATGAATACCGCCCGCTGGATCAGCTAGAATTCTCAAATTGCCCTCCATGGACCATGCGCGAGCTCGGTGTTACATGGACCACCGTGTTCTTCAGCCAATCAGAGCGCGCCTCTTGCTGTGAAATTTCCAAAATATCCTTCAGATAGCCCATCGTGCGCCGCAAAAAATGCTAATGTCATCCTGACAGTCAACGTTTCGCGTCGGCGTGTTTTTTTTTGGTTTTTTTAAATCGATTTTGGGCCCTCGTTTGATGTCCGTTTTGTCCTGAAATTTTATTTCATCTAAATCAGAAAATAGATCTTCACATTGGTGATCTTCTCCTACATAAAATTAATAAAAGTATTAATTTTTATAAATAGTTTAATTATTATAATTTAATATTTTATTAGATATTTTTACCACTTATCACACCTCCCAACTTAGTCATTGCTAGTCCCTTAACAATGTTATTATTTAATACAATCATATTTCAATAAGATTATCCTTCACAAAAGATAAAATCTAGGCATTAAAGATCAAAAAGTTTAGAAAATACTGCTATATTAAGCATTGAGCTTTCAGAAGCCAAATTTTTTAGTCAAATACAATTTAATAAAACTTTTTTTTTTCTGAGTACATCAAAGATTCTATGAGTACTTATGTTCGTGAGGGCTAACTATAGCATTTCAGTTGATTAAATTAAAAGAATAAAAGTTATCTTCTCCTTATCACCTATTTTAGTCAATTTTCGATACACTTCTCAATTTTATACTCATTTGAATTAAGGTAGCTTTCCGCACTGCCTTTTTTTTTTTTTTTTACTGTGCTGGAGCATCCTGGCCTTTCCTATCACCGTTTTACATAAAATTTTCACACTTGACCTAGGTGCAGAACCCAGTTAACTGGGCTTTGGCAATCCACATATACCTGTCTTTTGTATGTATTTATAGGCAAGATACTCTTTCCTTAAATTCAAAGTTTCTTTTTATTAGAATGTATATAATTACTAATTTTTAGTGATAATTAAAATCCTGCAGTTAGCCTTATAATCAATACCTACTTTGCCTTGTTAGTGTGCATGTGCAATACAAAAGTGCTAATTAATCTTTTAATGACCTTAAGTTAGGCTTGCTAAAAGTGGGACAAACTAAATCTACTTCTTTTAACTCATTTACGATTCATTAGCAAATAATTCCTATCTTTTATCACTTTATCCAGTTTTAATTATCTTGCTATCTCTCTCT